>CATIXQ010000011.1:2421908-2580769 GCA_949711755.1 Leptidea juvernica
AGCCACAGCCTCTCGCCAGAAGCCAACTCGAACGGTTGGCTCAGTGGAAAGAGCGCTCGCACGGAACACGAGAGGTCGCGGGTTCGAATCCCGTATCATTCATAAATTTTGTTTTCAAATCTAATTTGTGCAGTTAATCCCAGAAGTGAGGACTAACAACACTTTAAAAAAAACTTCTTATTATGTTTCGCTCTTAGTCTTCTTTTTTACTAAAAACTTCGACCCGTTTGAAAATTTATGCTTCAGACCTGAAAAGAACGGGCGCAATAAACTCTACGAGATTCATCTTTTTTATATAAAATTTCGTCGCAATAGAATTTCTTACAATATTTATAATTAAAATGCCTGAAAGCGGTCACCCCATTCCTAATCTGTGGTATCATTGAGAAACTCATTTATGTTATAATAACCTTTACCACATAAACATTTTTTATTCTTTTGAATTTCGTAAAGCATTCGTTTTGTAGTTCTAGTTCATAAAAAAAGTTATCATCGAAAGTTGATATTCCAAAAACCTAATCAAAATGTAACCCACGATCAAGAGTCTTTTCTCATAGCTGTGACTGCAACAGACCACAATACCTATACTTATATTACTTAGAGGCGCCTTTTAGAATACAGAACGAATTCCTCCATGAGCAACGGCTGGAAAACTTGGCGTTGCGTGGAGACATCGCTTCATTGTGTGTCTTCTACCGCATTTATCACGGGGAGTGTTCCGAAGAGCTGTTTAACCTGATTCCTGCTGCCGAATTCCACCTTCGCACGACACGCCACAATTTAGGATATCATCCTCACTATCTGGATGTGTTGCGGTCCTCCACAGTGCGGTTTTCATGGAGCTTTCTTCCACAATGCTGTGGTATAAGCTTTCTTGTGCGTTGTTCCCGGGACGATACTACATGGGTACCTTCAAAAAAAGTGCGTACATCTTCCTTAAAGGCCGGCAATGCTTCTGTGCTCCTTTGGTGTTACAAGAGAATGTGGGCGGCGGTAATCACTTAACACCAGGTGGTTTGTCCTCATTTTCCATTAAAAAAAATCGCAATCCCCAGGCCGGTATCCTTTTACTAATATGACGTAATACGTATTCATTTTGTATACATTATATAAAAAAATAATAGTTAAAAAAAAACTAAAAAGCACGCTTTATATAAAATTCAACTAAAAAATAGAAAATAAATTAAATTGAAAATAGTGTAAAAAAAATATATTTTATTGTAAAAAAAGCGTGGGGTGCTTTTTAAGATATTATTAAAAAAACTATTAAGTACTTTAACATCAATTCCTGCCTTATCGACTATAGATGAAAATTATATAAATTAACAAAAATCATATTTTGCAAATTGAAAAATTGAAAAATTTTCTCAAATTAGTGTAATGTCATCGGTCCTCGATAAATCTACAAAGTTTGAACGAAATCTAGCCGTTTAAAGTGGGTCAAAATCGCGCCCAAAGAAGTCGGTTACAAACATACAAACATACAGGTGATGCTGATATAAAGCGTATAAAATAGGCTCGTTGAAAGGTTATTAATAATTGATGGTTACGTATGAAAGCACTAGGCTTTTTATTATTTTAAGCGATGTGGGGTCGGATCAACAGTGTAATTAAACTTAATTTGTAAAGGCAGCCACCGGTATTATTTGTTTAGGGTGAGTTTCAAGATTTATTACAGCCTGTTAACGGCTGCGAGCGAAAATGTTAGTATTAGATTAACAGACGATACGTTTTCTGTTTATTCTGTTAAGTAGGTAAGATTTATGTGTTGACTAAGGAATTGTACATTTAATATTATTTAGTGTATGCGTGTAATATATAGTTAAATAATTGGATTAGAAATGATATTATTATCATTAAGTACATGGTATTTTTCTTTTAATTTGTAATTTATTAATAAAATTAATTTGTAATCTCTAATAAGATAATTTGATGCTTAAGACAGAAGTAATATTCCTACTTAGTTTAGACATCGCTAATACATATTAGCACTTATGTAACATAATATTTGATCGACCTAAATGAGCTATAATTATAAATTTACAACTTCAGTTAAATAAAATGTTTGCTTAGTTTTACAAGATTGGCACCATTCGTAATAATATAGTATTTGTACATTAGGATATTGTTTGTATAGTTGAAAATATGTCTTAAGTTTGATTTTATTATTTATCTTAGTTTAATTGTGTAACAGTAATTTGAAACCAACATTATAGTCCAACATATGTGATAGGGTAGTGTTAGCAGGGGCGTGCATATTGTTCAGTACTTGAACATAAATTAAATATGTGTGAACTTAAATGTATATATTAAAAACTCTGACACATTATTAAATACAATATTATGTGCAATAACTAGTATGGCGTGCTTGAAGGGTTGATACGGAATGAACGAATGCTCGGACTTCGAGAGCCGAAGAACTGGTTCCATGACTCATGGATCGTATCATTTGTAGAGTGAACTATAAAATATGAATCACAGGCGGTAACACATATCATATAGGCATTTAGGCAATGCCTACATCGTTAAGGACCTAAATAAATATAGCACTTGTGTTAAAGTTAATTTTTATTTTTATTTGCTTCCGTTATTTTATGACCAAATTTCTATCTAATACCCACTCATAAAATTTTTCCTTACACTAGATACTAAATAGCTACGGCAAGCAATCTTTGCTTATTGCAAAGCTCAATTATGACTAGTTAGATCCACAGTGCCTACCTTGCTAGAAAACCAATGCACGCCACTGAGTGTTAGAACATTGTACGCTAGTTTGAGTCGACGGCCGATTCACAAGTAGCAGGTATTAATCTCGAATAAAAACAGTACTCAAGTCTCGGTGCTAATTACATATACATATTTTAAAGAATATTGTTAAAAATAAATAATTACTTCTATCAAACACTTCTCGCCTACGCGGACGCCTACTCTTACCAGACGCTTTAAAGCTTTAGAAAAATACTCTTATATCTTATATCTTACTCATAATCTTAAACTTGACTTTTAATAATAATATTATGATATGTATATGATGGAACTAATTCAATACTTTCGGTCAACAGCCAGAATAATAGGGGCCTAACATAGAGCGTCGCCATGCGTATGAACTCGACTTCATTATTCGTACGCTTGAGCGTAAGAAAGATACCTATGTACATGTATCTATTTCCGTGTCTCTTGCTGTAATTATACTTACTGTCTACTCTATCCTTTCCTTAAATGTATGTGTGTGCCTCTTGGCGTTAAGTGAGTGCATATGCAGTGGTATCGAATGAAGTCGAAAATAAATCTTTACTGAGAACCAAGTTTAAATTAATTTTATACTATATTACAATTGTTAATTGCCATTTTACATATATTTGTTTTAATTAAAAACTAACAAAACCTCAAGTTTTTTTTAGTTTTACAAGTTATTTTTAAAGTCATTATTAATTGCAAAATCACTACCTTGCACCTTCTCTAGATTAAAAAAAAATCGAATACTTTAGTTCCCACAGAATTTTTTGATATACCATCTGTTATCTCGTTATTTCACGGATTCCTATAAATATTGTTTGCAGACGCTAAGGATACCGTCTTCCGCGCACTTCAAACTTCACGATTTGGAGTTCGACGATATCGAGATGTCAGACGAGGAGACAGTCCGCGCCTGCCTGCGGATGTTCCTCGACCTGGACTTCGTGGAGAGGTTCCACATCGACTACGGCGTCCTGTGCCGCTGGCTGCTCAGTGTCAAGAAGAATTACCGCAACGTCGCTTACCACAACTGGAGGCACGCTTTCAATGTCGCTCAGATGATGTTCGCTATCCTCACTGTACGTTTGCCTCAATTATACTTTTTAGGTTAATGAACTCATTACTACGAGTCCGGCTGTCTATCTGTTAGTAGGGGCACGTCTCACACACACGCAATAGCAAGGCAGAGACGGCACAATAAATTGCCTCTTATTAATGAAAATGTTAGAGCCAGTAGAGGAAACAGTATTTATCCATAGAAAAACGGCAGATTTTTTCTTTATTTTTCGATGTAGGCTGTATAAGTTAGAAATGAGGGTTATCACTTTAAAATCAAAACAAATTGTTTAGATTTGCAAGAGCGGCAACTCAAGTCAATTTCCTAATATGCAAATAATGGGGTTGAGCAGGTTATCAACTATAAAGTTGATCCTGAAGATGAAGCCACAACCTGAGAGTTGAACAAAGCATACAAGATTTTATGACGATACGTCACTCGAATGTTTAGCTCAGTTGGAAGAGCACTGGCACGATTCGAGTCCCGCATCGTTCATAAAATTTTGTTTTCAAATTTTATTTGTGTATTAATCCTAGAAGTGAGGGTTATCACTTTAAAATAACAAATTGTTAATATTTTCATGATTAATCATTAGACTAAACATTTTTATGTCAACTTAAGAAAAAAACTTGTGTTATTTGTTTATTTTATACGACTCGTATCATTATGTGTCATCCATTGAACCCACGCCACTCGTGTTTTTTAACCCTTATTATACAACTGTTGCATAAAATACTATATCTCAATCATTATGACTTATGTTCAGGAAACCCAATGGTGGAAGATATTTGGCGAGCTCGAGTGTCTGGCGCTCATCATCGGATGTCTGTGTCATGACCTGGACCATCGGGGGACCAATAACTCGTTCCAAATTAAGTGAGT
Source organism: Leptidea juvernica (assembly GCA_949711755.1). Classification (NCBI taxonomy): domain Eukaryota; kingdom Metazoa; phylum Arthropoda; class Insecta; order Lepidoptera; family Pieridae; genus Leptidea; species Leptidea juvernica. The sequence continues at coordinate 2,426,584 of CATIXQ010000011.1, forward strand.
GGCGATCCACATTCTATTTATGAAAGTTTCAGAAGGCAGAATAGTATTTCGAGTTAATTTGAGGGTATAGGTATGTACGTCTGCTATGCGCGCCTATTTTGGTAAGGTTGGGACGCTAATCTTGCCATCCCAACTCCTCAAGGAAGTTTCTCAAACCTCTGATGTCGCCCATGACCTCGGGGAGAGTCCTCGGTGACTCCAGGTGTTTGGCCCGGTATGTGGCCACACTACGGCACTCCAGGACGATGTGTGTGGCCGATTCTTCTGTCTCCATGCAAGCCCTGCACAGGGGACTGACGGTGACACCTATATTAAACAGATGCTTTGTTAAAGGGGCCGTGACCCGTTATTACATGAGTTATCTTACGTAATCTTGATCGTGTGAGTTCACCAGCTTGCTAGAAAGCCTCTTATCTATACATGGTAGAGCCTTTATGTCTGTCTGTATCCACTCATCTCCGTCCAGTATTTATTATGTAGCTCCTTGGTGTGCTGCCTTATGACTAAAAACAAGAAGAAAACTAATATGAGGATATTATTACCTATCAATAAACGTAGCTTATTAACTATGTAATTTGTACATAATTGGAAAAAAATGGTTTTTCTTTAATTACTGTTTTTAATATCTCTCATTAAAAATGAAACCAAGCTAAGCTAGTAATCGTTTTCAACCCACGCATTTGAATTTTATCATCACATCTCTATGATATATGTTTATATCTGTCGCAAGTCTTTTATACATAGCTGTCATCATCATCAGCCGTAAGACGTCCACTGCTTGACAAAGGCCTCTCCCAGATATATCCACAACGATCGGTCCTGCGCTGCCCTCATCCAACGTATTTCGGCGATCTTGACCAGATCGTAGGTCCGTCTTGTAGGGGGCCTACCAACACTGCGTCTTCCGGTACGTGGTCGCCATTCGAGGTCTTTACTGCCCCAACGGTCACCTGTCGGTCGCACTATGTGCATAGCTTACTTAACTGTAATAAGACAAAAATATGTTAACTTGGTATTCTAAGGCAATTTTCTTAAAATCTTACTTTTGTAGGTTTATAAACTGCGCTTAATTTTTCCAGAGCATCTTCGCCCCTCGCACAGCTATATTCCACCTCGACCATGGAGCATCATCATTTCGATCAGTGCCTCATGATTCTCAGCTCTCCCGGGAACCAAATCCTGGCAAACCTGTCATCTGAGGACTACGAGAAGGTGGTCAAAGTCTTGGAGGATGCAATCCTATCTACCGACCTGGCTGTGTACTTTAGGTAAGCTATCCAGTTTAACAGTACGTTATCTTTTTCTGACATGAATAAAAAAAATGAGTTCTTCCCATTTAATGTTAATGAATAGTCCTCGAAAATTGTCTATTTAAATAATAATATAATATATATGATAATAATAATATTGACACACTCTTACATAAATTATCTTACCCCAAACGAGGCATAGTCTGTAATTGTGGGTACAAGACAACGATATGTTTAATAGAATATACTTACTACAACATACATAAATACATATAAACATCCATGACTTGGAAACAAGCATTTTCTTCATATAAATGATTGCACCTACCGGGATTCGAACACGGGACCTCTAGCTTAGAAGTCAGGGTCACTAACCTTTTGGCTATATAATATGGTCGTCATACTTTGACTTTTATAAATGGTATCTATTATGTAGTGACAGATATTGACAAGGAAATAACCAGGTCATTTAGCCATACTAAGTTGCTGAGATCAGATCGTGAGACTGAATGTTTTGGGTTAAATCCACCGAGGTGAACTTTCTCTGTTTGATCGAAGCTGTACTGATAGGATCATAAATAGTTAGAAAAAAAATCTTGTATAAAAGTTTTGATGCATTTGGAGTAATCTAGCACTTTTTAAGACCGTTCCAAAAGTACGGTAAGTATACATACTAAAACATACATAAATACGTTAGTTGACCCAGTAAACGTTGTATTGCCGATATTAAAATCGCGATACAAAAGTAACTGTTGATTGTAGATGGGTGAAAATTTGAAGTTGTATGTATTTTTAATGCTGACTCATAATGAAACAAATTTAAAAAAAATGTCAAAAAAATTAAAAAAAAAATCGTGTGGACCACCCTTAATATTGAGAGGGATGAAAAATAGATGTTGTCCGATTCTCAGACCTACCCATCGAATCGGTCAAGCCGTTTCGGAGGAGTTCAAAGTTCAAACTCCATGACACGAGAATTTTATATATTAGATATATATCATCCACGACACATGTGTATGTGACACATAACAGATGTCGGGAGTCAAGCCATATAAACCTTTTTTTTCTATAAGTATTGACGCGGAAAGGGTAAAGAGGGATGAGGGGACTTATTAACTCGACTTAGCCGAGTAGGCAATATAAGTTTATGTCTGTACCTGGTGTTAACATTATGGTTATGACAGTTTCTAGCAAATTCTCTTATGTGCCTATATTAAGAGATATGGTTGTGGTTTCAGCAAACGCAAGGCGTTCATCGAGGCGGTGAGTTCGGAGCGGTCGGTGTCGGTGACGGGTGCGAGTGGGCCGGTGTCGGCCTCGTGGAGCTCGTGCGGCGAGAGGCGCGGCCTGCTGCGAGCCATGCTGATGACGGCGTGTGACCTGGCCGCCATCACCAAGCCGTGGCCGGTGGAGCGCCGCGTGGCCGCGCTCGTTGCCGGCGAGTTCTTCCGCCAGGGAGACCTGGAGCGGCAGAACCTGAACCTCACGCCTATTGTGAGTCACAACTATAGTATTCATTTAATTTATGAAGTGAAAACTTGGCCACTTTTTTAGTAGAGAAAAATGATCCGGGCTCGCGTCACCGACATTTTTTTAATGGAATAGGAGGACAAACGAGCGTACGGGTCACCTGTTGTTAAGTGATCACCGCCGCCCACATTCTCTTGCAACACCAGAGGAATCACAAGAGCGTTGCCGGCCTTTAAGGAAGATGTACGCGTTTTTTTTTGAAGGTACCCATGTCGTATCGTCCCGGAAACACCGCACAAGGAAGCTCATTCCACAGCTTTGTAGTACGTGGAAGAAAGCTCCTTGCCGACATGCTCATGACTGGCGGATGCGATAAATAAATAATTAAAAATATAACTATATATGGTTAGATACTTTTAAGATGGGTGAAATCTCGTGAGTTAACGTCACCTGACTATATAGCAATGCAGCTGACGTATTGTGCTACATTAGTGCTGTGTATATCTTATAAGTGAAATTGAATGGATTTAGTGAAAAGCTCAATGTGTATGTACTATGCATTCTTGAAATAGTGTTTTTGTTTGATTGATGTATTATTATTAAAAATTAGTGTTAAAAATAGATTAAAATAATTAATTTTATTGTTTTAACGAAAAAAATTATATGCTACAAGTTCTAAGTTGTCTCTTCTATCGGCAGTCTCTACAACTGCCATTTTTTTTATATATATTATACCAACATCTACTTAGATTTAGATGTATGGAAAGTTAAAAGTTGCCAAAGATCTGAAAACTAAAAAGCATGCGGACGAGACCTGAAATTATCCTTGGTTATAATTATTTCTAAGCCATGAGGTTACTGGATGATGAGAAATCACTTGGCCCACTGCCCTTATATTTTTAATTCATATGTACTTTTATTCGACGCTCTTGCAGTGTGGAAATACGTGAGGAAATCTAGCTAAGAATTTAATGAATGTCAGAGCAACGAACTGTTAATTCTTATTCTAATTCTGAACTGATTAACTGAAGTTAATATTCAATTAAGGCATGTGGTTTTATGATAGAATTCGTTGGCAGCAATCTGATCGAAACCCTTTTCATGATAGATGCAATGATATGACTCGATATCTCTACAAAACGCGTAGAGACCGCAGCGTTCACAGAATATACAAACGTGACCTAGATGACCTACCTACATAAAACTGTACCAGTGGGAGGCTCCTGTGCACAGGATGCCGGCTATATTATGGGTACCACAACGGCGCCTATTTCTGCCATGAAGCAGTAATGTGTTAGCATTACTGTGTTTCGGTCTGAATGGCGCCGGAGCTAGTGAAATAACTAGGCAAATGAGACTTAACATCTTATAAGGTGAAGAGCGCAGTTGTAGTGCCGCTCAGATTTTTTTTGAGGTTTTTCAAGAATCCTGAACGGCACTGCATTGTAATGGGCAGGGCGTATTAATTACGATCACTTGAACGTCTTGCACGTCTTGTCCCTTATTTTCATAAAAAAATATATAAAAGTGTTTATTTTTTTATTGACACACTATCACACACATTATCTTGCCCTAAACTAGGCACTGCCTGTACTATGGGTACAAGGCAACGATATATTTAATACAATATACCTACTTAAACATACATATATACTAATAAACATCCATGACTCGAAAACAAACATTCATATTCATCATATAAATGTTTGCACCTACCCAATGCGAAATGTTTGCGAATTCAAACCCGGTACCTCTAGCTCAGTGGGGAGGGTCACCAACCACTTAGCTAGGCTTTATGGGTCTTCAACTTGAGACGGTAAATGGGGTATTTAAAGTGTAAACTGTTTCTTGTTCCAGGACATAATGAATAGGGATAAGGAAGACCAACTACCGGCTATGCAAGTGAAGTTCATTGATACGATTTGTCTGCCCATCTACGAGGTTAGTCTATGGTTATAGATTTTCTGGGTTCCGTACAAACGGCACCCCATTACTCTATCTGCGGGCTGTCTCGATCGAACTGCAATAGTTAGCTGAAATTAACATAGTCGAAATTCAGAGAGCTATTTATACAGATGAGATTTCGACAAATTTTGTAAAAACCAAAACGGCACATTCCATATTTCTAAATGGTATATTACTAGTTGGAGGCTCTTTTGTACAGGATGCTGGCTAGATTATGGGTACCATAGCGGGACCTATTTCAGCCGTATGGCAGTAATGTGTAAGGATTATTGTGTTTCGGTCTGAAGGGCGCCGTAGCTAGTGAAATTACTGGGCAAATGAGACTTAACATCTTATGTCTCAAGGTGACGAGCGCAATTGTAGTGCGGCTCAGTATGCTATGACAGACCGTCTCTTTCTAGACTCTCTGTACTACAGCGTCTTAGTCTCAGATGTAATTTTATTTAAAGCCTTTTAATAAATAGTTAATTTACAGTTAAAGTAGTTCTTCATTTTTCATTAATCTCTTCCTGGAGACCTTCAACACTAACAACTCTGAATTGATGTATATTGTTTGTCTGACTTACAGGCGTTTGCGGTGTTATCACCCGCGCTACAGCCGTTGTTGGACCGCGTGAAGAGCAATCGAGCGCACTGGATCGAGCTGAATGACCGCAACGAGAAGTTCGATTATGGCCAGGAGCTGCACAATGACAAGTCCAGCAACAGCTCTCACGTGGACGACACGGAGCCCTACGAGGGCGACAGCAGCGGCGCCGTGAGCCTCTCCTCCGAGACCAACTCCAGGTACGACAACCTGGAGAACCCTGTGGTGGGGCTGGTGTGCAGCAACGCCCTGATGCGGGACAAGTTCTGTCATATCAATGATGTCAACTAGGTGGTTAGGGCGACCAGTGGCCAACTGTCAGGGTGATTCTTCTGTCTATTAAGACGAGACAGTTATTCAAAGCAGGAGGAGCAAAGACCGGTAACGCTCGGACCAATCGTCTATACCAGTATAATACATATACTCTATCAGAAAGATTCAATGTTTAAGTTTATGGATAATGCGCCATTTGGACTGTCGACTTAGTGGTTAAAGCGCTCGGGCGAATTCCGAGAGGCGCGGGTCCGAATCCCGCATCGTCCAAAATACTAGTTTGTAAATTAAATTTATGTATTTAACCCAGAAGCGAAGGAAATCATTTAAAAATAATAAATTACTTAGGAATGAAAGAATAACATCTAAAATCAATTTTCTAATATGCATTTACTTATTTGGCTTAGTAGATAGCGCTGAAACGAGAGAGGAACACACCAAGATTTATGGATAGTACATTATTCGGATTGTAATTATTATGACGGGTACACACGATATATATTTTATTAATTTGGTGCTGATATTTCGATCCAATTGCATGACACGTGGTCGCGGCGGAACTGCGGAGGCGGCGAGAAATTCTTGACACATTGACACTTGACACTAATAGTACATCAATCTGTCCACGTGGCGCCTAATTCGTTTTGGTCCTTGATTAATAATATATATCGTGAGTACCCGTCATAGTAATTACAATGTTATAGTTCCGCGATGATAAAAGTTTAAAAACATATATTATTTGGATTGTTGGCGAAGTGGTTAAAGCGCTGGGGCGTATCTCGAGAGGTGCGCGTTTGAATCCCGCTCTGTCCATAAATATTGGTATTTACATTAAATTTGTATATTTAATCCCAGAAGTGATGAAAATCATTTAAAAATAAGAAATTGATTCAATATTAATATACGTAATATCGTTCGTATATTATTACTTAATTTAGGCAAAACTTGTATCCTTACTTGTATCCATGTATTAAGTGTTAATTCGGTCTGAACGGAAGAGAAAACGCAATATATACAGTAAACAATTTTATTACTTGTTTTCTTTAATTATTGTACCTATTTTGACGTCAATAAAAGAATCGTACAAGAATAATAATGGATACAAAAGATGAAGTTACTTTTAACACTCACAACGATCGATTACTTATAATATACAACTACTAAATATTAGGTGATATTGTAAGTTATTATATCTATATATAAATAACACGATTTTATATCAAATCTATGTAAACACTATCTTCAATTATTGTTATTAAATAATTCTCGAAAATTGCTTTGAATAGTTTGCCATTGGCCGCGTATCCTTAAAGCCGAAACAGATGATCGATTAAAAGTAGATAGTTTCAATTATAAAATCTCTTATCTATTTTAGTCGCTCGTCTGTGTTGTGCCTAAGTGTATTGTATGTAGTTGTAGTAGGTGTGCTTGCGATGTGGACTGTGTGATATTTTATAGATGATAATAATTTTAGTGGAATTAGGAATTCGCTTAGCGCCAGGCGTGACTTCGAAGACGTCGTTCCATTGATGCATTATTTTTGTAACTACACTACTTAGGTCTAACGTAACCAGCGATGGATATATAAATACAGTGATAGTTCTGATTCATTTACCTCAGTCATCTATTCCTACTACGTAATTGATAACACGAATGTTTTTCGTGTGTTCTAGCTATTTATGTCATTTACGATATCTCGTAAGATATATCCTAATTGAATTTAGGTTTATTGTTTCGGGGCCTAACTATATTAATTAATGTAACCAGAATACCAAAAAATTGTTTTCTAGTTAGGTCGCTCTAAATTATTGCTTATTCCGACCCGGATATGTATGGGGAATTGTTATTAGATATACAGATATTGTAGCGAAGCTTATTTTTGTGTTAGTAAGGTTCGTTCTGTGTCCATAATTGGAGCAAATTTTATTTGTCGTAGTTCTTGTATGGACAATAAAACTTTGGGTCAGTGCTAGCGAAGTTGTGCAAACGGTGTTAAACTACGTGTTTATCGAGTTGAGATGTAATTCATTCGTTACTAGCTGGCCCATTTAGTTGATTCGTTTTGTAAATATCTTAAGTGAATGTTTAGCGATTTAACGTAATTGAGTACTTACTTATATATTTTGTTTTAGGTTCATTGCTCGCTTTAATAGTAGACAGGAATGTATCAGAATAGAAATTCGGAAACCGTCAATAAAATTAGTAAAGTTTGCTTCCAGCAGGTTGGCGGTCCATTTATATTTAGTTGGAACGTAGATTCTGTAAAATATAAAAGTTACATATCAAATTATCAATAACAACTACAATGATAGTGAATTCCTTAAATCTTTATTTATAGTTTCGATGTGTTTGATCACAAGATGCCAAACTGTCTTTTTTCATTGATTATCCGGTTTCTAAAACTTTAGATGTAACGGCTTACCACGTACCACGTCTTGTCGTCGATCTTATAATCCAGAGAGTCCGTAGAGTAACTCTGTAAGATCTGTCATCACCCTTTATTAGACCTCTGTGTGGAAAATCCATGCGTGTTGTTTATATGGACGGCTTATTGTAACTCAATAGACTGCCACACACGTAGCTGCCGTGGCAGAACCACTATCGCCTGTAGATGCTATCATGAACACGCCACGGCACAGTACTAGTACATGACACATTTCATCCGGACTGTCAGTTTGGCGGAAAATGATGAGATTTGATGTGATCGGCATCATTTTGCATTTCAAAAACAAATTTTTACCCTACCTTACGCTTACGATGCTGTTTGTACGAAAACCGTGGAATTAAAAATAGTCTTAAGTGTGTGGACCGCCTTAAATATAGTGGTGTTATTGAATTGTGGTTAGATTAGACCATGTAACCATTCCAATTAACTTCTCATACAAACATTGTATAATTATGTCGTCTACTAACTGAAACGTCAATTATGATAAGTGAATATCAATCTTGTGTAATTAAAATTTGAGTTCAAAATCATTTGTGCTTCTGCGTGTTACGATATATTAGGTATAGTCAAGTAACAGTCTAACTTTATCTAGTTAATAACTACAGTTTATCTAATACCACCGTTTTTAAAGAGTTTAAACTGTTTACTAATTTTTATCGGGTTGGTAAATTGTTGATTTAAAAAATTTAAATCTTTCTATATCGCTTAGACGCTTGATATGGAAGCAATAAATTCATATCTACATCCAATCCAACATTTTAAAATATCTAAGTAATAGGGTATGACGATTACAACACTATGAAATTTTGTATTTTCTAAAACTATATAAATCACATACAGTATGGATTGCATATCTATGAAATAAATAAAAATATAAGTAATACAAGTGCATAGAAGTAACGCAAAAATAATTATTCAATTAAATACTTTAAATTGAAAAAGTGTTATTTTCAAACAAAATTAATTTAGAAAGACTTAACTTTCTGTACTGACGTTCGAACGTACATTGACCTCTCGAGCGATTTCGGCTTTTGAAGTCACCGCAAGATGTGGCAAGGAGCGAGAAGCAAACAGACGGCAACGTCGCTTTAAATCTGTTCGATGAACGACCAGTGACTTTGAACTTGTAGCGCGCGGGATGGCAACATCGCATATTTGGTGTTCAAATATTCAAATTCATTGAATCATTGACCTAGTGATATTATTTGCTCAAAATGAAAAGTCTACATTTTGAACTAATTAGTTCACTGATTTCGTTCATTTTTGTGTATCGTCAGCAAATGCAATAACAAGTGTGTAGCCTCATTTAATTCATATATGCAAAATCCATACTGTATTACATTCACTCTGGCCGTACACTGTTCTTATGTCTAAATTAAGTATTTACTGTATTGATTTGATACCAACAAGAAGCAAATGTTGATTAAAACTTAAATATGATTGAAAGTCCGGTCGTGCAGCAAAGAATGTTGGACATTGACCGAATAATGCTGAATTACAATACTGACTCGCAACACACCCGAGTGAGCGAGATGAAAAGATAAATACGCGAACGAAAGCGATAGAACCAGTCCAATGACCGAATTTTTTGCTACGCGCCTGAAGTTCGATATATATTAAAACATTGATTTAATATATATAAGAAGATTATGCCTATTTATGCATAAAAGATGATTGTAACAGATTTTAATCGTATTATATTTTTTGTATATTATGTATATTTTGTCATATTTTTTGCTTTATATAAAATCGCAACAGTTTTAATACAATCAATTAATGACCTTTGAAGTAACACCCTATACCTATTTATAATATTATATTACATTTCATATTTAATATTCTCCAACACTCTTTATTGAGTATAATTATTAAAACAATTCCAATAAATTTTTAAAATAAATCAATTTGCTATCGACAATTCGCAGTCGTTAAATATATGACCAATTTTTTTAATGTTCTTAACAAATATTATATTGAAGTAGACAAAACTATTTTGTAATTGGAATAACTCTCTATAAGCGTTAGATTAGATAACTACAATAAAAATCTCAAATTATTGTGGTATGATGAATGTACAATGTTAACATAAGATTGCTGTAAGTATTATTAGTACCTAATTAGTAAATTTACGATCGTAATTCAATATGACGTATTGTATGATGTGTGGACTAGTTATGGAGGTTGTTTTGTTCCAAACAAAAATGTTATTTATTTATGAATAAACCAATTTTGAGAAATTTTGTGTTTGATTTTAAGTTTCTTTCGAATGTTCATAGACATCAAAATAAATTATGGCTGTTTACGGTCGTCCGCTTAAAGTATGACTAGCAACATAATATATTTGTACGAAATTATAATTTTCCAGTTATTGTAGGATTATATAGCTACGGTAAGAAAATGTTGTAGTAAAAATATTTGTTTTAGCCATTTTAACACCAGCCACATACCTATTTCGACATAGTCGCAGATGACCCCCCCAACGATGAGTCCGTGGAAAATAATAGCTGTGTTATCAGCGTAACACAGAATTTCATCATTTTGTAATGGGATAAGCACTAAGCATGATGTCATTAATATACAATAAAAAAGGGTAGGACCTAAAATGCTGCCTTGTGGCACGCCGAAGGATATTGGTTTCAGGTCACTAATTACTGTTCCCAATATACTATATACAGACAATGATATTATAGTATTAAAAGAGGTAGATATGTCACTACCGCGCCGAAAATCAATCGCCTAAATTGAGTCAATTGTTTCCTTTGGTCGTAGTCGCTCTCTCGATACGAAAACGGTACACACGCGTTTGTTGTTGACAGAATTGCTAACAAATTGATATAGGTACAACATTAAAATCCGTCTTGTGTTATGGGAAGATGCGCTAATTACAAAAGTAAAAAAAAATCATAGAATTACATAACACAGTTAAGAAATCATGAATTATAACATTTTATTTGATTTCACTATTTATCTAACAAAATAAATATGTCGCCATGACAACTCCGGTCGCCGCATAGATTAACATACAGAAATGACTAAATATTGATGCTGTCTGTTGCGGGATGATCGAGGTAGAATATTTTAGGAAATGATGTAAAAAAAGTCGTTGTTGCAGTGAATGTAATACGAAATGTAATAATTTTTAATAAACAAGTGCGTATATAGGTAGCTGAACTATCAAACTATTAAAACAAGTTTTAGTGTAGGTAGCGGATGCAGACAGTGAGTGCTATTTTTTTACGTAGGAGTTTTTTCAGTAACACTGTCCCTTTCAGTATATCCATTACTAACTGCAGAAGAATCAATGGATAATTTTCTCCTTCTCCCATTACCTTATTGTAATAAACCCTCAATAAAAAGACATTCATAAATAATATAAGATACAAAAAATAATAATTGTAATCTTACAACTTTTTGGGAGCCGTCGTTAGTAATATTGTAAAAATGGGACCCGTACTGTAGATATCTTTCGGTTTTGTTTTGGTGTCTTTTTTTTTTATGGAATAGGAGGACAAACGAGTGTACGGGTCACCTGTTGTTAAGTGATCACCGCCGCCCACAATCTCTTGCAACACCAGAGGAATCACAGGAGCGTTGCCGGTCTTTAAGGAAGGTGTAAGCGCTTTTTTTGAAGGTACCCATGTCGTATCGTCCCTGAAACACGTGGAAGAAAGCTCCTTGAAAACCGCACTGTGGAGGACCGCCACACATCCAGATGGTGAGGATGATATCCTAACTTGTGGCGTGTCGTGCGAAGGTGGAATTCGGCGGCAGGAATCAGGTTAAACAGCTCTTCGGAACACTCCCCGTGATAAATGCGGTAGAAGACACACAATGAAGCGACGTCTCTACGCATCGCCAAGTGATCCAGCCGTTCACAGAGCACTGGGTCCCCGACAATTCGAGCTGCTCTGCGTTGCACGCGGTCAAATGGATCGAGCTGATACTGGGGTGCACCAGACCAGAGATGACAGTAATACTCCATGTGTGGCCGGACCTGCGCTTTGTAGAGCCCTAGTATGTGGGCCGGCTTGAAGTATTGCGGTGCTCTATTAATGACGCCCAGTTTATTTGAAGCCAATTTGGCTTGGCCTTCCAGATGACCACGAAATTGGCAATCGCTCGAGATTTCGAGACCCAGTATTCCGATACTAGGCGAGGCTTTGAGGGAAGTGTTGTCGAAGAGCGGTGATACGACAAATGGGGTTTTTTTAGTGGTAAACGCGCAAACTTGAGTCTTCTGGGGGTTAAATTGGACAAGATTCAATTTTCCCCATTCCGCGACCTTCTCAAGAGAGGACTCGATAGAAGACACAAGTTTCTTCCGGCACTGGTCGACGATTTCCCGAGAGAGACCTGCATGGCCCGTGTATACGGCATCACCAGTGCTGTCGTCCGCATAGCAATGAATGTTGGAGGTGTCCAACATATCATTGATATGCAGAAGAAACAGCGTGGGAGACAGCACACAGCCTTGGGGCACTCCAGCATTCACGGGCTTTGGGTTCGAGCAATATCCGTCGACAACGACCTGTATGCTGCGCCCAGTGAAGAAGCTGGAGGTCCACTTGCACAAGCTCTCGGGAAGCCCAAATGATGGAAGTTTGGAGAGGAGAGCGCCTTGTGCCATACACGATCAAAGGCCTTCGCTATATCCAGGCTAACTGCCAGGCCTTCCCCCTTGCTTTTAATAGCCGCAGCCCATCTATGTGTTAGGTATACCAGAAGATCACCTACCGACCGACCATGGCGAAACCCGTATTGTCGGTCGTTGATCAACTGGTGACCCTCTAGGTATACCAAGAGCTGACGGCTAATTATGCTCTCCATGATTTTGGAGAGCAGGGAGGTAATAGTAATAGGCCTGTAGTTTGCCGGATCCGAACTGTCTCCTTTTTTTTGGATCGGATGGACAAGGGCTGACTTCCATGAGTCAGGGTCTACGCCTTTAGAATACGAGTGCCGGAACAAACGCGTTAGCACCGGCGTCAACTCAGGGGCACACGTTCTAAGCACGATTGGAGAAATGCCATCCGGCCCGCTTGACTTCCTGACGTCCAACGAAAACAGAGCTCGCCTAACAGTTTTCTGTCTGAACTGTACTTCAGGCATAGAGCTCTGTCACCGCGGGATGGTCGGCGGTGTTTTTCCGCTGTCGTCAAGAGTCGAGTTGGAGGCAAAAAGAGTGCAAAAGAGATCGGCTTTCTCTTTTGCCGTATGGGCCAGGGTGTCATTCCTCATGTGCAACGGCGGCATGGACGGCTGGCTGAAGTTACCAAGAGCAGCTTTCGACAGCGACCAGAACTTGCGTGTTCCGGTCGGGTAACTGGAAAGCTGCTCGCCGATTTTGACGATGTGTTTTGACATTACACGGGCGATTTGCCGCTTAAAAAATCTGGAGGCACGGTTGTATTTCCTCTTAAGAACTGTGCAGTTCGGATCCTTTGTGCCCAGCTCCGCAACCCAAGTTCGATACGCCTGTTTTTTGCAGTCAGATGCTGCTTTAACTGACGCATCGAACCAGGGCTGTGATCTGCCACCGTTGGGTACTAGAGAGTTTGGTATAAAAATATCCATACCCTGTAGTATCACATCGGCTACTGCAACGGCGCAGGCACTAGGATCATCCGAAGGGAAACAAACCCTGCCCCAAGGGTAGGATGCAAAAAAGGAACGCATCCTATCCCAATCTGCTGACTTGTAGTGCCAAACGCGGCGGGTCGCTGGTGGTTTGCGACATTGGCGTCGGATAGGCACTACACTCCTGACCAGGCAATGGTCGGACGTTCCGAGAGGGGCGTCGACAAAGACCTAGTAACCATCGGGATGTGTAGTCAGCAGAAGATCCAATAAGGACGGCATGTGGCTATCCACATCCGGGAGCCGCGTTGGCGACTCAACCAATTGGGACAGACGTATGGCCAATGCAAAATTATGCACAGATATCCGGTCCTCGACACTAACCTATGCGAAACATAGCGGCACTAGGCCGCTACTTCACGCCGGTATTCTGTGCGAGTGTAGTAATTAACCTGGACGAGTCTTGCCCGATTGTGCTGACGTCAAAAGACGGCAGCGTGACTCTCCCACTTCTAAGACTGTATGATTTTTATTATTTTATTTATAAATAATTGATATCATCAATGTGGCTATATATTATAATCAATATAAAAATTATTTTTTTATAAAACCAATGACACATTATCTACCTAATTTCAATGCAGTTTTATTACTTTATAGCTTTAGTAAAAGCTATAAAGTAATAAAACTCCCACCATACCTGTATATATTCTAGGGCAGCCGATCAGATTTATAAAAAATTGAATCGATAAGATATATCGAGCGCATCAGGTTAAGGTAAGGTAAGGTATGCAGAAAAGTGTTCATTTCAATAACCTGACAACTTGATTTAAATAATATTAGGAATTGGGAAAGTCACAAATTTTCAAACCATCAGATTAAGGGGATTCCTGCACATAATTGTCAGGATGACAACGACACTAAGATGAACCGTCTGTATGACTCACCTTTGAGTTACCGTCGATAAGTATATTGGGACAGTAAAGTCAACGATAGTTAAGATTTTTATCTCAAGTAAGAGATAGACTGAATATTGGGAATGGCCGTAGGTTGATCACCAACCACACATTGGGCTCTATCCGCCAAATAGCTGCTAAACTATTTCAGTGTAATTCCCCGAAACCCGTAAGCTTCTAGGTTTTGCAGTAGGATGGGAAGTGAAACTATTTCAAAGGCCTCCGATAAGTCTAGAAATACTTTAACACAGGCCCTTCCTTGAAAATGGGTGGCAACAATTTCTGTGAGAAGATTCACTTCTGTTGACTTGCCCCTTCTAAATCTAAACTGCCGATTCGCCTTAAGGGAGTTAGGTTCAATGTAAGCGACTATTCTTTTATTCACAATGCGCTTCAAATGTTTTGAGACAGACCCTAAGAGTGATATCGGCCTGTAATTACTGGGTTCCGTTTTGAATTAACTTTATGAATCGGTACGACTGCCACAATTTTCCATACCTTAGGGAATATACCACTTTCGATATTTTTATTAAAAATCGACGCTAGCGGAATAATTGCCTTAAAACTTTATTTTTTAAACTATTAAGCCCTGGGGAGCTATATGGGTCAGAACTTCATGCTCTGTAGGCGATATAAATCTTAAGCTTAACTAAGAATTAAGTGAACTCTCTTCTACCAAAAGCTAATACCCATTTTTGAAAATTCCAAAAAAATCGTGATCATGAAATACTCAAGCGCGTCAAATTGTCATACAGACGTCATGTCATCCTGACAATTATGTGGAAGAATCCCCTTAATCTGACGGTTTGAAATTTTGTGATATTCCCAATTCCTAATATTATTTAAATCAAATTGTCAGGTTATTAAAATGAACACTTTTCTGCATATTACCTTACCTTACCTTAACCTGATGCACTCGATATATCTTATCGATTCTTTTTTTATAAATCTGATCGGCTGCCCTAGAATATATACAGGTATGGTGGGAGTACTTCCCAAGGTGCAAGCTTGCCCTCTTATGCCATTTTGACGCGCTCGAATAAATCCTAAGATCCCCGCTTGGTCTACTTTATTGTTAAGATACATATTGAGTCATACAATGGAGGTCTAACCTACAACAAGATTTTTTTTGCCCAATAACCTAAGGGGGATTTTTCTTGTAATCGAGTATATTGAAAAAAAAAAATTAAATGTTCTTCTTTTATAATGTTTTGATTTGAGCTGTCTAGTTACCAATCCTCTAAATAAATTTAACAAACATCAACATGGTTTGTTTACGTTATGACATAAGGAAAGCTTTGTGATAATATTCTAAGCTTATCCATTATCATCCGCCGGAAGACGTCCACAGCTGGACAAAGGCCTCCCCCAAGGACCTCGACGACGATTGGTCCTGCAATGCCCTCATCCAACGTATTCTGGCGATCTTGACTGGTCAAGATCGCCGACAAGATCCAGATCGTCGGTTCATCTTGTACCTTGGGGGGCCTACCAACACTGCCTCTTCCGGTCGCCATTCGAGGACTTTTCTGCCCCACCGGCCATCTGTCCGTCGAACTATGTGCCCTGCCCACTGCCACCTCAGTTTCGCAATCATTGGGCTATGTCGATGACTTTGGTTCTCCTACGGATCTCCTCATTTCTGATTCGATCTCATCATTCGAATCTTATAAACAATTATTAGGAAAAGTATTTCCTGTTTATTGTCATGAGTCCATGACAATTGATTAGTTAACATTCTCAAATGTTACACGTTAATTGTTACACGAAAGTGCAAAACATTTATATTATGATGATTAATTTTATTGAGAAAATAGTTGTAATAGTGTGTTTAGAGATATACAAATAGAAAACTATTAAATATGATTTTTTTTTATTAAAAGCTTATGTTCAGTTATTTCATTTATGAAACAGTTTTTTAACCGACTTCAAAAAGGAGGAGGTTATCAATTCGATCGGTATTTTTTTTTATGTATGTACACCGATTACTCTGAGATTTATGAACCGATTTACGTAATTTTTCTTTAGTTCGATGAAGAACCGTCCGTAAGAAAGTACCATAAGGCGATCGTGACACGTACACACAAGTTCTCTCGAATATAATTATTAAAACGCGGTTTATCATTGAATTTATTTAAATTAAATTATTGCAAGTTTTTATAAGCATATATTTTTGATAGTCAATGTTTTTTCATTAAATGTAAATAGTTAAATAATTATATTAAGTGAATTTTAAGCAACAGTGAGCAAAAGAGTATTTAAAATTGACGGTGATACGTAAAAAAGTTCGAACAATTGCGTGCAGTTATAGCCCTTAATCCATCTTCCAATGTGAGTGCGTAGCCATCAAGGAAGCCGCCAGCGCAATATTAAGAAGAAAAGTACATGGCCACAGAATCAGAATTTTTTCTGACAGTATGGCGGTACTAACAGCGCTGAAGGGTACAACCTACAACTCAGCACTAATAGACGCGTGTCACCAAACCCTTGAACAAGTTGCCTCTTATAACCGGGTAACTCGGCAACGGATCAAGGGACATAACGGTTCGTTGGGAAATGATGCAGCGGATGAGCTTGCAAGGCGGGCATCGGCAAATCTAGTGACTGGTCCATTGCCACTTCTGCCACTGCCCTTCAACCAAATGCGCTCATGGATACGCTCTCTCACCAACGACCTACACAACACCCGATGGATGAATGTCTCATGCTGTAGACAGTCGAAGGAGGCGATACCTGCACTATCGCCCAAACTGACACGTAGACTTATCAGCCTCAGCAGACATGACATCCGTATAATGGTGGGCACCCTAACGGGTCACACATCACTAAACAAACACCTCTTCACAATCGGCGTAGCGGATAGTCTTAAGTGCAGAGGCTGTCTGGCCGAAGACGAAACGGTCGCTCACGTAATCCTGGAATGTGCGGGGGTGGCCAACCAACGGGCAAAAACCTTCACCAATACGATTACTGCACGCAAAATGGACCAATGCTAGTGGTCTAATTGCGGAAACAGGAGCCCCTATACCATATCATACCATACCAAGTACCTACACTCGCCACGCGTGACTTTGAGCGGGATAGCTTCGACTAGAACTAGGAGGAGCCTAAGGAGGAGACGCCCCGCGACTGTTGTTGCGTAGTCTTTGCGGCCTCCACGGCCCACGTCCTACTTCGCTGTGAAAGCCAGGGCTGCTAGCACAGAGGAGGTTTTAGTCGGTATGAGGTGTCCGCTTATGCGGACACTTGAGTCCGACATATTACGCCCCGTTCCGGGGCGTAAATACGTAACCGTATTTCCTCCTCTCAAAAAAAAAAAAAAATCGACTAGAACAAAACAACCCAAGCGGACAGACACGCGTGGCCAGATAACCTTAATAATTGCAGTAAGTAAGCTGTTTATAATATTAAGTTTTATTTTGTTAAGGGTTTGACACCGACTTTAAACCTATCAATAGGTACCACATATAAATAATAGCATTTTATTAATATTAAAGGTAAAGGTAAAGTATTTAGTTAAATTTTTAGTTATTTGACACTTTTCAGTTTTTGAAGTCAGTTTTTTCAAACGTAGTTTTTTTGTGTAATATTTTCATTTTGTTAAACGGAACGATATAGTGCGAGGTTGCCAAACCGACCTGCTTATAAGTGATCTAGTAAATAAACATAGCAGTGAAGTGATCGTAAAATGCAATCTGTGTTTCTCGGGATTTTTATGAAGCCATTATTTTTATGTATCTTATGACAACTTGATACTTTGCTTGTACATTGGGAAATAGCTCTATATTATTATAACTATTTCCGCTTAAACAACCAAATAAAAACAACAAAGAGGATGTAAATACTACGTAATAAGAGGCGGGACTGCCTAAGTAAAAATTGAAATTCAGTTTAGTATGAAACGTGCAGTGATTAGAACATAAGTTTGAAATAGTAGAATTTACAGTTTGGCGATTGGCGTCGAAGTATAATCTGGCTAAGTTTTATAAGCGATCAGGTGCATAAAACGTAGTGGATTTCGGCCATCTCCATTTTTTGCAAGATTATAGCCGTCATCTGCCAATCGTTTCATACAATCGAGTGAATCGCTTTTTCCTTAGAGAGTTTCGCTAGGCTGAAAAACAAGATGGTTATAAAATGGCCGCCTTGCAAATGACAAAACAATGTTTCTGCTTTAGGTACTTAATACGTCTAGATAGAGCCTCTCTCTGCTAGGCAACGCATGATAATTTCAGGCCAGGGTTATTAGTCTGCATAACAGCTATGTCCTACAGTCGCGATACGTCCAGGCACGTTGTCGGAATCATGGCAAAAAGCTCTTAGGAATACTCCTACAATAAATGCGGCAGAAGATACACAAGGAAGCGAAAGTGCAATGTAACGCCAAGTGATCTAGTTATTCACAGAGCACTGGGTCCCGACAATTCGAGTAGCTCTGCGTTGCACGCGGTCAAACGGTTTGAGCTGATACTGGGTTGCGCCAGACCAGCAATGACAACTCCATATATGTAGCCGGACATGCGCTTAGTAGAGCGCTAGAATTTGGGCCGACTTGAAGTATTTCAGCCCTCTATTTATAACGCCTAGCTTCAACGAAGCCAATCTGGTAAATAATATTATGTTAATCAAAAATCATGGCGCCAGCCCACTGCACGCTCCACTTCCTCCGTTTGGCTACCGGAAAGCCTTTTTTAAAGATTTTTTTTTTAATTTATAAATCCTTTATCTATGTCACATTTCTTATTTATTCATTCATCTTAAAAGTTTGGAGGGGAAAACTATGCTTCAACCATTTATTTCTTATAAACGCCAGTTTCCGGAGGGTAGCAGTCACATGGACTTGGCTAAATCATAAAATCATAATCGACACTTCTTGATAAATTCATTTATTTTATTTATTTTGACTCAGCTACATAGCATAAAAGACTTTCTAGATCATACAACACCTTGGGTATGAAACGAGCGTCCCCAGGCTTCTTTGTGAATAAATTTAATAGTAATTCTACTTTAATAAAATCAAAAAAAGGGGCCTCTTGTGTTCCTTTTACCCGTTCTTCTAAGGTCTGGAGCATATATTTTCAAAAGGTGATTTTTAAATCGTATTTTTAACAAGAATATTTGAATAAGTTGCGGGATCAGTGCTACGAAACACATCCCGTCATAGTTAATTATTGATTAGATTTTCTTGTACCTAGTAGATACTAAACACTTAAACAGAGTAATAGACACAGGAAAGTTAGAAATATTGCAACTTGGCTACAAAATAATCTTCTCACCTTAAATCTCACTAAAACACAGTACATCTGTTTCCATAAAACGAAAACTTCAGCCCCTTTCCACATTTTTGACATTAAAGTCCACACATGTCCTGTTGCTCTATAGAGCAAGGGCCAGCTCTTGCAATAGTATAAGTAGAACTACTCATATAAAATACTTAGGAGTCGTCATGGACGAAACCTTAAACTTTCAGCAACATCTTAATACAACAGCGAAAAGAGTCCGCAAGCTGATCTATATTCTTAAGAACTTACGCGCTTCGGCATCTTTAAATCTGCTAAAAACCATTTATTTTGTAATCGGTCAATCTGTATTATCTTATTGTATCACCGTATGGGGAGGGTTGGCTACTTCACACATGATACTCTTAGAAAGAGCACAGAGAGCTGTCCTTAAAGTGATTTTGAAAAAACCTATTAGATACCCAACACATAAACTATATAAAGACTTAGAACTTCTTTCTGTCCGAGGTATATTTATCTTGCGTGTTATGACAAGCATGCATAAGGAGGTCTTGAATTTGCCTAATTACAAAAACCTACAAGATAGCCGTTCGTACAAGATTCCAACACCAATAATAAATACAACATTTGCAAGTAGATTTAGCCCATTCTTACATACATATATATACAACAAGATAAATTTAAAATGTTCTATTAAAAATTGCTCGGTCCATCAGGTCAAATTTAAAATACAGAGATGGTTACACACACTCACTTATGCAGTCATGGAAGCTATTCTTAAAGTGATAGCTTAGCATTCATATAATGTTAATACTTTGTAACATGATTAATCAGATACTCACACTCACTCACACCAACCCACACACACATACACACACACCCAGAGACACACACACACACACAGACACATATACAGAGTGCACTTTTTGACCTTTCGGTTGATATTGTTAACCTTAGGATGTAAATTGGTTGCCTACAGGACAGGCTACGCCTAGTGTAGGGACCAAATATAGTGTAATATTATGTGATAAAGTGTCTGTATATAATAAATAAATAAATAAATAAAGTGAGAATACTTACATTCTCAGTTTCTTGTGATAGTAACTTACTATGAAGTAAATAATAACTGGCAAAATATAGTATTAAAAACTTTCACCATTTTTTTCAACAGGGATTGCTGAATGTGCCCTTAAGTTAAGAAGTGATATGTGGACGAAATCAATAGACATTTAACAAAAAATTTTTGGAATAATATTCCATTAAAGTAATAAAAATCGCTTTATCAATCTTAATTTTATGCTTGGAAAATTGGAATGATAATGGGGAATAATAAAAGTAGACTTAAGTCTCCAACTAATATTTTTATAGAAATCTGTGTTTTGCCCTGGTTAAAAATATTGATTGAAAAGGATTAAAAATTATGAAATTTAAATACTTTTGAATACTTATATATAGATATACAGTTTACATGGGGTGACTGATTCCCAATAGTTTTCAATCAATATTTTTAATCAGGGAGAGTACGACACACATAATAACTTAACAATTATTTAGATTATATACACATAGTAAAAAACTGAAAACAATATTTTATTAGGGTTTCTTTCAATATTCTATACACTACACGGTCAACTGCTGCGATCTATAGGCGCCGCGCCGCCCGACCGTCACGCGACATGCAACACACAGACGAAAAAGTTTGAGACAATGTAATAAATTTTTACTTTAATAATGCAGCTGCGCATACGTACTTCGAACGTATTTCAATTATTGCACTTGTAAAAACAAAGCAGATATTACGTATTTTCGTAAATACAAGTATTTTAAAATAAACAAACACAGGAAAGAAACTCATACCTCTCTCAATACAACCAACCGCATTTTTGTGTTTCGATCAACAAACATCGTTTGCATTACGTAGTATTTAGGTAATAGGATGTCTATTGGGTCGTATCCATTTATTTTAAAAATGTTTTCTATCGAATTGATACAAGAAACTATTTAGTTTAGAGGCAAGAAGAAATATCTCAGGGAGAAAAGTTGAAAAGTGTCCAGGTTATGCTGAAAATAACAGTTCAAAAACCTTCCACAATGGTGCTGGTGTAGGCACAGGGTATGGTATGAATTTAGCAATTGTAGATGAACTGAAGTAAACCGAGTTAAAATTTTAATATCATTGTCTACTAACGCAGTGAATTATTGACAATTTCAAGAACTTACGTTATACAAGATTATGTAGTTAATATAACCTTAAGGAATTATTATAGGGAAACGGGCTTCTAGAGTGATTAGTATTATTTTATATTTGGCGCTTATTTTAATATTTACCCTGATGCTACTGTAGCGCCACCCTAATTTAACGCATTTTGACGGACACTTTTTCATAAACACAGAATATTCTCCTTGCCTTTACCCTCCATACAAGAAATATATAGACAAGAATGCACAATACATTCTGACGTGAAAACGAAGTGTCACTTTTGATACAACAAGCACAAGTTTTGTTTACAAAAATAATTATTAATTTATATTGCTAAAATTTACTATATTGTTTGTTAAATAATTTAATAGTTTTAAATATTTTAATTTTATAAGCACGTTTTTAAAATGCCTCTAATCGACATTACAAATCCTGCGGTGATTATTTTCCTAATCGAAAACTACGAAAAAGAAAATCGACTTCGACTCAATTGGATCCACAAACATCGGAAGCAGATTGAGGAAGCCGCAACATTACACAGAGAGCCCAAGAACTATTATGAAACTGATGTGATCGCTCACAACATGGTCGAAGGTATGGCGACTATCACGAGAGACCACGTGGTCGCAGGGTATAACAGAAGGAAGGTCCCTTTGAGGGACGCACCGTTCATCCCGGGAGTTAAAAATCTGAGGCGCGGGCATTCTATCGTTGATGTTGGTCTTGGAGACGTAAAAGATGATCCACGATTAGGCAGAGCTGATACCGATCTATCTACCGACCCTGTAATGCGACCCATTGAACCTGAAGTGACAGGTATAATATACAAACCCAAGCCGGAATTTGGTAGAGTACAGTATCTCGCTAAAAGATCGAAGATCGATCCCGAAAAGAGGTATTACTTTGCAGAGACTGGTAACTTCGAGTATGGTTGGCGTATGAAGGATACCAAGATGCATCAGAAGCCGTTGTATGGTAGATGTTGGCATTTAACCAGAGCATTGCGCAGCCGTGTTGGTCCACAACCAGACCCTCCTCATTACAAGTCATCGGACCTCCCGGGACCGAGCAGTTGCGCAGGAATATAAACAGATGTCTCTGGCACCCAAGTATTGTAACAGATACAAAATTAAATTATGTGTACAAACATTTAAATATTGCAGTTTCTCAGTAGTGTATTTAATTGTGTCATACTTAGAAACGTTAATATTAATTTAAATATATTTTGGATTCCCTTCAGTTTTATTTATTTCTGTTTTGTAAAAAACCGCTTGATACGCAGTGTTTTATCAATAACACTGCGCATGTCTCCGCAAAATATATCTAAGTCATTCCTCGAATACGAATAAAAGAGAGACAAAAGATGAACGTAAAATACGCATGCGCAAAACCTAAATTTGTCATGGGGAAGTCACCCCATATTTAGTTTACGCATGCCGAACTCATAAAAGTGGGTGCCTATGTTAGGTGCCTCCGGTAGATATAATAATTGTTATGTAGCAATAAATTTACACAATATTTTTATTAATTTTAGATTTATTATTAATAGCAAATTAAAACTAAATAGCCAATTAAATACTCTATGGTTCAAAACCAAATTAGTTAGTGTTATATAGTTATATGCAGTTAATAAGCGACTTTATATTGGTAAGTAATTTCATATATTATTGGTGCTTAAGAATATTCTTATACCTATTTATAACTGCAATATACCTACTTGAATATCTTTGTATATCTTTCTTTTTAGTATAATTCCATGGTTTTTAATACTTGGTTCAATACTTAGGCATATATTATGTAGATTTAATGGGTCAAGGTTAAAAAATATCTGTTTATTTTACATTCTTTAAACAAAAAGTTACATCTACGTAATTTTATTTATTGTAACATTAACTGAACAATTTCCAGTTTTAACATACTAGTAAGTACGTAGTAGTAAAATTAATCCTTTTTCATCCTGGCATTTTTCTGGCATTAAAACGATCACGTGAAAGAAAATATGCCATGATTTGTCATCAAGTTGACAGTTCCAAAATTATGATAGTGTCACGAAAATTTTGGTGAAATTCAAAATAATAACTGTTATATATACATTTAAAATGGGCGCCGTTGGGTAAATGCTTTAAGAGTTAAACATAAAAAAATAAACATTTACCGGCCCCCACTATAAGTGTTATGAAATAGTGTAAAAAGAACACGTCTCTCAGTTCCATAATACTAAGTGATAGTGAATGGTGGTTATATGTGACGCCGAAGAAAACTGGAGGTAAAACTTAAAGGTTCTATCAATATTTATCATTTGCACTTTCTAACATTACCAATATATATAACACCTTTAGTTGGGTAAGCGCCTTGCCACGTGGTTGAACATATTTAGTTGTACTGCTATTATATTTATGATAAACCTTCGCCTTACTGCAAATTCCTACCACTCATTCCCGAAACGAAATGTGAATTATACAATCGTGTCAGCTATATCTATATAGTAAGTAATTATTATTGTATCGTCTGTAACGAATAGTCAATACTGTATTAATTATTCAAATATCGGAATTTAGTTTGATACGTGTGCGCTTAACAAAAGGCAAGAGTTCACGCAATTTCTCTACTGACTGAATGGTCTATACGTGCGTGCGTACTCGATTTATTTTTGGCACATCTCGAAGCAGTTCCGTTATATAAAATAAACAGTTATATAATAAGCTAGAAGGCAATCTTCAAACTCGTATAAAATGTGTTTTTATTTTATCAAACGGTGAGATTGGCAGGCCTCTTGGTAAGCGTCATATTTTCATTATTTTGTTTGCCTATTATGATAATTTGAGTCACAATATATTTGCCTGGGTGAAAATCTGAGTGTTAGGAGAATTGATGATTAAATTAGTCAAAGAGGATGTAAATACTACGTAGTAAGAGGAAGGACTGCCTAAGTAAAAATTTAAATTTATTTTAGTATGAAACGTGCAGTCATTTGACATAAGTTTGAAATAGTAGTAATTACAGTATCGCGATTGGCCACCAAGTATAAACCGGCTAAGTTTAAAAGCAAACAATTGCTTATAACGTAGTGGATGTCGGCTATCCCCTTTTTTTGCAAGATTATAGCCGCCATCTATCAATCTGTCAATGACTGCACGTTTCATACAATCGAGTGAATCGTTTTTTCTTCTTACAGAGATTCGCTAGGCTGAAATTAGTAATTGTCAAACTATACACTGACCATTAAATGAAACGCGAACTTGTTATAAGTATGTCACCTGACCTGTGATATCCCCACCCCCATGTATGTTCGATTATGACGCAATGCTGATAAAACTAAAAACCGGCTAAACTCCGGCGAAATCTTAAAGAAATAACTCTTGGCGACTTGCAGATAACTTAAAAACCCGCTTATCGCTTCGGCGTTACTTTACGTTCTGTTCGATTCCTTTTCAACAATTGGCAGGTGGTATTTTATTTTGTGCAATGCAGAGCTTCTCGAATTGTCGGGGATCCAGTGCCCTGTGAACGGCTCGATCACCTGGCGTTGCACAGAGACGTCACTTCATTTTGTGTCTTCTACCAGATCTATCGCCGGGAGTGTTCCGAAGAGCTATCTGACTTGATTCCCACCGCCAAATTCCAGCTTAGCACGACACGCCACAAATTAGAATATCATCCCCACCCTCTGGGTGTGTACAGTGTGGTTTTCAAGGAACTTTCTTCCACGTACAACCAAGCTGTGGAATGACTTTCTTGTGCGATGATACCCTGGATGATACGAGATACGATACTATTCCTTCAAGAAAAGCGAAAGAGCTGGCGGCTGATTATGCTCTCCATGATTTTGGAGAACAGGGACGTCATAGCAATAGGCCTGTAGTTTGCCGAATCCGAATTGTCTCCTTTTTTTGGATCGGATGGACAAGGGCTGACTTTCATGAGTCAGGGACTACGCCTTTAGAATATGAGTGCCGGAATAAACGCGTTAGCACCGGCGTCAACTCAGGGGCACACGTTCTAAGCACGATTGGAGAAATGCCATCCGGCCCGCTCGACTTCCTGACGTCCAACGAAAACAGAGCTCGCCTAACATTTTTCTGTCTGAACTGTACTTCAGTCATAGAGCTCTGATACCGCGGGATGGTCGGCGGTGTTTTTTCGTTGTCGTCAAGAGTCGAGATAGGGGCAAAAAGAGCGCACAGGAGATCAGCCGTATGGGCCAGGGTGTCATTCCTCATGTGCAACGGCGGCCGGGACGGCTGGTTGAAGTTACCAAGGGCAGCTTTCGACAACGACCAGAACTTGCGTGTTCTGGTCGGGTAACTCGCCGATTTTGACGACGTGCTTCCATTACGCACGGGCGATTTGCCGCTTAAAAAACTGGAGGCACGGTTATATTTCCTGTTAAGAACTCTGCAGTTCGGATCCTTTGTGCCCAGCACCGCAACCCATGTTCGATACGCCTGTTTTTTGCAGTCAGATGCTGCTTTAACTGACGCATCGAACCAGGGCTGTGATCTGCCACCGATCGGTACCACAGAGCTTGGTATAAAAATATCCATGCCCTGTAGTATTACATCGGCTACTGCAACGGCGCAGGCACTAGGATCATCTGAAGGAAAACAAACCTTGCCCCAAGGGTAGGATGCAAAAAAGGAACGCATCCTCGGTTCACCCAGTCGAAAGTTCTGAGGTAACAAACATAAAAAAACATACCGACAAATTGAGAACCTCCTCCTTTTTTTAAGTCAGTTAAAAAAAATTATCAAAATCGGTTCACCCAGTCAAAAGTTTTCAGTTAACAACAAACATAAAAACATACCGACGAATTGAGACCTTCCTCCTTTTTGAAGTCGGTTAAAAAGAACGACTATTGTTTTCATTTCTGACTATGTCCTTTCATGTGTCCCATTCTGACAAGCGGGTCTTGTCAATAATATTGTACCATATTTAATGAAAAAATATTCGTTTTATTAAATTCCGCTTTTTGCACATCGCAATCTTATATATTAAATTTCCCATGATAACTCGCACCATCTTTTGTTTGAGTCATTAATGTTTTATTTAAGCACTTTTTATAGCACACTTAGGCTTGTTGATTGACACACTGTTAACACACGACTAAGGAGAAAAATGTGCTTACATTGTCTTTAGGCACACTTTTGCCGTTCCGTTATCAGACTGCGAATGATATGTCCATATCGAACGTCATAATAATAATATACTTTGAAATATGAGTCGATATGTCAATTGTCAGACTCAGACTAGTTAGACGTGACAGTGACAGCTGACATACACATTAACGCCATATTTAAATCATATGTCGCCTTAATCTATTTCTATATTTAAAATTTTTTTTAATGGAATTTCGGGTCATATTTATTCAATTCTAAGCTGATCTTGATCAAGATCGTGGCCCAGAGAGTAAAACTCTTTTGTGTACAGATTATTAAGAAAGCTTGTATTATTTATCATAGTCAGATATAGAGCAGTAGTAACGCAGTAGCGTTGGAGGTTAGTTCTAAAAGAGGGATTTTTCTCAACGCAACGGATAGAAGCATAGATACGCCCATTAGAGAGTACGCCAATTGAACCTAATGATTTAGCTAAAAACTAAAATATTTTCTGACTGGACTAAAAAAAAGTTCAAATGTTGCTCTGTTTGCAATTTTATAAATGGTTGCCAACGAATCATTTTTAACTCCATTTGCCAATGAATTTTTCTTTAATTAAATAGTAGTTGAAACTGTCAGCAAAGGAGTTTCTTATCCATAACTAAGCTGTAAGCATTTAAGCGAAAACATACTTCAAAGTGGATCATAAGCTAGATATTAATATCTGGTCTAGCACAGCACAGTATTCAGTTTGTACCAATTTATTAACTGAATGCGAATTGTCAGGGATCCAGTACTCTGAACGGCTCGAATACGTCGCGTTTACAATCGTTTTTATAATGGGGTTGTTCTGGAAAGCTATTGTTATAACATAATTTCTGCTCTCAAATTGCACCACACTCTACAAGCTCAAATAGTATTACCACCTCTTGGATGTGTGGTGTTCCTATAAAAAGCATTATCATGATATTATGTTCTCAAAATTTCTTGTCGAATTCTTTTTGATCATAGTTCTTGTATATTCTTCTCACGCTCTACTTTTTCCGAGCGTATGGTAGATTCAGTTAATTATATTAAATATTAATAAGTTATTTAGAAGCACTTAGTTTAAGCGATTTGAATAAAGTTTATTTGACTTGACTTATTTTTGATCTGCGAACTTAAAAGTGCATTTATTTATTCATCAGGTCAGATTTTTAGCAGTATATGATAAAATTAAGACACGTATGAAAACGTATTTCAAACTAATTTTCACTAGCTACTGATAAATGTTCCATCCTTATTAGCAGCGCCACCTTGCAAAGTTTCATTTCAATTAGCCTACCGGTTATCGAGTTTTTTTTTAAATGAAAATACGGGACGAGACGAGCAGAACGTCCGCTTGATGGTAATTGAAACGCCCTGTCCGATTCAATTCATTTCACGTTACAATGCAGTGCCACTCAGGATTCTTAAAAAGACAAAAATTCTGAGCGGCACTAGTATTGCTCTCGTCACCTTGAGACATAAGATGTTAAGTCTCATTTGCCCAGTAATTTCCCTAGTCCTCCAGACCGAAACACAGTAATGTTTACACATTACTGCTTCACGGCAGAAATAGGCACCGTTGTGGTACTCATAATCTAGCCGGCATCCTGTGCCAATGAGCCGGAAGTGGTTATCGAGTTTTAGGTGAACATACATGCTCATATTCTCTTTTAAATATATAGATGTCAATATTAAATTGACCTAAAACTATGAATTATGATGCAATCACTAGTATATTATATGTTATCACAGAAGCAGTTGTTACAATAATACTGTCCCACATAATTATCATTATCACGTCGACTTGATCCAGGACTAGTAGTAAATTTTAACTCAACTATAAACATCACAATTATTTTAGTTGTAATATCTTTATTTCGAAGTTATTAAAGAGTTAATGACGTGTTAGTTAGTGAAGCAGCTTTGTAGTAAATAAAGTGCCGCTGACGGTTCATATTGAACCTACTTTTCTTCGGTGCTATCGATAGCAGAAGGCAATTTTTTGTGAGTATCTTTTTAAGTCTTCATTATTTTGGAAACATTCAAATTCAAATATTTTTATACAAAATAGGATATCACTTATTGAAAGTCAAAAACTACCACTCATTCCAAAACGAATGCTACAGATCTGAGAAGAACGGGTGCAACAAACTCAGCGGGCTTCTTATTTTTCATAAACAAAATTGGGTTACAAAGTAATATCGTGCAATCTAACTTATAATTTAAAAGCCTGAGGGCGGTCGCTCCATTATCATTAAAAAAGTCATTTATGGTATTGTTTACCACACAATCGTTTCATAACAATTGTTTTGAAATTCGTAATATATTTGTCTTGAACATTTTCTGGGATCTTGTTGTAAAAGCATTTACATCGCCCCACAAAAGACTTACTAACTCGACTTAGCCGAGCAGTAGGCATTATAAGTTTGTCTATTCTTGGTGTTAACATTTTGGTTATGAAAGTTTCTAGCAAATTCAATTATGTGCGTATGTACATACATAACATTAAATTAAAACAAGAATATTAATGAAACTTCTATGAGTATGTATTGTTCCATGTGTGGTGTTTCCTAAACTTCAAAAAAAGCGCGTAAATTCTTCGCCAACGCTCCTGTGATTCCTCTGGCGTTGCAACAGAATGTGAGCCGTGATCCCTTAGTTGGTCCTTCAGGTGACCACGTACGCACGTTTGTCCTCTCTTCTATATACAGATATGAACTTAATTCTTTATTTTTTTAAACTATCAAACTTGAGTAATATTGAGTAACTTAAATTTAAACGGTTATTTTGTAAGTGTTCTTCGTTTTTGTTATACTAATTTATAAATTATAATTAAGATAACCTATTAAACATCAGTGATGTGCAGTGATCACCTTATATCAAGCTTTATGTGAATCCAATAGAAGTTATAACAATGCGGTAGTTAATCCACATCTAAATGTGCAATGTAATGTTCTCAATAAATTGATTAGTTTGTCGTTCTGGGGCACATCGTATTACGCTGATGTTTGTTTCAATATAATGAGGGCATTATCGGCACCATTACGAATTACCAACCAGCTGGTAATATTTATGCGCAAAGTAATGTAATGAAAGTCCCGGTTTCAAATTCCAGAGTTTTGACGTGAAAACTTCTTTGGCATCGTTGTGATTTGAAAGTCGATGAAACGAAAAAGCGAGACAGTAAAAAGAGACAGACAATAAATTAATAAGATTTAATGTGGGAGAAAATTAGATAGGAAGCATTGTACAGTCTTTTGGTACCAGGCAATAATAGCTGAAGAAGAGATTGTCTTATGTTATGACTCGAGTATGCCTTCATATATTCTATCGTCATCATGCGCACGACGTATTACTAGATAGAAACCAGGAGAAAATAAACATGGTAGTGGTGATAGTAATGTCTTTCATAGCGGCCGAAATCATGTGTCATCCTAGCAACATGTACCAGGACTTCATATGCAGTTATAGTATTTTAGTGATTATATTGAAGTGACTGTATTGTAGCTTGTAATGATTTGTGGAATTAATTTATCTTTTTATATTGTTTTAACATGTTAGCGTTATAGGACTTCAATTTACTTTTATATAATTAACAACTAAATTGTTTGTATGTTAATGTGCATAATGTGTTCACCTGTAATTGCAGGAACACGATTTTTGAAATTTATGTTACAATCTTATGAATTATCTTGTGTATTCTGTGTTGGTGGACCTTGTATAAATAAATAAATGAATAAATAGAGGTTCATGCTCAATACAGGTTTCACTTCTTATATGTGTGTTTTGTACGCACGTAATTTTTTTAGAGCTGGAAATATAGACAGGATAGGTAGAGGGACTAATAAAGAGTGATACTTGGTTTATTCTCAGGTATAACCTTATAACAAGTTTAATTGTAAGGCCGTTAGATAAATTATACGTCTAGATAGACTGTGAGAGCTGTGAAAGCGTCGAAAAATAGAGGGAACTGTTAGTCTCTGTTTTCAGCAACTCACGCACACTAAAATTATGTTACATACATATCGCGAGTGTAACACGTAGCTTGTCACGCACACTAAAGTAATAATCCTGACCTGTTTTCATGCGTTGCCTAACAGCATGAGGCTCTATTTAGACGTGTAAATTATCTGTGATTAAACTATTAAGATTCCATCAATTTTGCCCTTGAAAGTGCTGTAGTAGAGCTTGGCCTAGCAACGATTAAGATGATAGCGAATGAATAATATAAATAGAAAATGACTGAATGAAAACTTATCTACTTCGTCATAAAGTAATTCTGTAAAAGAAATGTTGACAAATTACCACATGGCTCTGTAAATTATTGGAGTCAGAGATGGTCAATACTACTTCTACCGTAGTGCTTCAGCTGGTCGAACAAGAACTCTCAGTTGGTTCTTCCATAAATCAAATCAAATCAAAATATTTTGTTTCATAGTCATATTACACTTGAAATATGTATATTTTTTTATACAGCTCAATTTTTTTAATAAAACAAAGTTTACAGCAGCTAGTGGCCGGAGTCACCTTTTAGGCAAATATTGCCTGTACTAGGTGTCTCCGCTCTTCCATTTCAGCAATGTGTTATTTTTAACAAAAGTTTTATTGACATGGTGGTGAAATAATAATAAAGTTATGAAATTAATATAATAAGGTTATGAAATGAACAAAAATTTATAATTTAAATATTTGGAAAGATATTTTTGAACACCTTAACAATTACAGCGACATAGATTTACAATTACAAGTTTTAATTCTTAAAGCACATGTAAGTCCTTTTTTATTATTATAAACATAAATGATAAATGTATGTACCTATGTGTGAGTGTGTGTGTGCATGTGATACTGTGTGTTTTTGTGAGTGTTGTGTGCATGTGTGTATATGTTAAGTGCGTGTGGAATATTTTCTGTCTGATCTATGTAAATATTGGATAAATTTTAATACTCTGTACATTATTTAAGTTGTTTGAGTAAAATCTCTCATTCGGAAGGCAGATTCCCTTAGAGAAGAAAAAGCAAGAAACTCTAAGGTAAATACTCTTTTCAAAACAGATTCGGTATTACAAGTTCTTATTTTCAATGCAATTTACAAATTATTTGGCTTACGGCCGTTCCCAATATACTATTTACAGATAGAGATAAATTACTACCTTCTATTAGCTGTCAATAATCTGAGGCTGTCCCAATATACCCGATAAGTCATTCTTATCACCATATATTGGGACGCGTGAATTTCAATTTCCATACAAACTTCTATCGCTGGTAAGCTATAGCTTACGTAGCTAGCTTAGCTTATGGGATGACGTATACATACGTGTCATCCCATTGACAGACAGCGTGTACGGATAAGGTGAGTTACCGTCGATAAGTTTATTGGGACAGAAAAGTCAACAAGTCAAAGTAAGCCGCAACCGGAGATAGACTGAATATTGGGAACGGCCGTAATACAAGTAAATCAAAAAAAAATTTAAAACACAGTATTGAGTTATTGAGTACATTAGATGCATCAATCCGCACATACTTTAAAGGCATTATGCGAGCCTATTATTATCTATTATTAAAGAAAATTATTACTTTAATATTGAATTAATAATAAAAGAAATAAAAAAAACGCCATACAGATCTCCCGGTAATAGTTTCATCCACTGCATCCCCGAAGTTCAAGCTCAATGACATCCAGCCATCGAATCTTGGAGTGCTTTGTTTGCGCCCAACATGAGGATTCAAGATTACTCTTCTTTTTGGGCAACATGCTCTAACGCAACTTCTCAAGCGTAAGGTCTTCACTACATCGGGTTCAATCAACAGTTGACTAGTGGTTGAGTGATGGTCAATAACTGTAAAAACAGTGTCATTCAATGATATTTGTAATAGTTTGTGGATCTCTGGCTACTAAATATAAATGACCCTCATGCACGACTTGGTAACCATAATAACAAACCTTCGCGACAAATCACCATTGTGCATTATGTATTTGATTACGCATTGAACGACTGTTATCCACGCGATGATTTGTACTGACGAAAATGGTTGCTTTAATATTTACACCTCATTGCATGATTTTCATAAATTCTTTCTTAGGGAGTGGCTTTTTATGAGTTACATCACGAAGTTCCTGCAAAGGCTTTTTCCGTGGTAGCATGGCTTCTGAAAAAGATCTTTTTTTGGTTCTCTTATTCATAAGCTCTTCATTAGTGCACTTTGGCATCTTTTGCGTGGATCTTCTTGCATCTCATAACCATTTTGCGGAATCAATTATCAGTTAACTAAAACCCAAAATCCATTTGCCTTTTTCATCCATGCATCTCACAACAATATTAAAGTACTTCAGTAAAGGAAATCGGTCTTCTATCAGTGCGTCTCCGCATTGGGTCATATCCATCATCAACTACCGGAGAAGCTTGACAAACATAGAGTTTCTACATCACAGACTAATTTTATTTATGTAACTTCCTCCATCCTTTCCTGACCCATGCCGTATCCATACCGATTCTTGATTTGAAATATACCTATAACTTATCTATCTCTGCTTCGTTTTTTTCTTTCTTTCCTTATATGATATTTTTCTAAAGTCCGTCAATTATCTTCTTTCTTCGTCTTTTTGGACGTTCAATTATCTTTCCTCTGTGTTATTCAACTATGTTCATTTATTGTTTGCTTCGTGTCTTCATTTCATTTATGGATTACTAGTTTTTATGTGTTTTGGTTTGGTTCTGCACTGGAGGAATCCTTAAGTGTAATCAGACCTCCTTCTTGGCCTGTACTTTATATTATACAGTCCACGACAAGCGTAAGCCCTGCAATTCATCTACAAAACCATTAAAACGCTTAAAATTTAGAATGGAACGAAATATTTTTTTCTAACGGAACTCCTTAATTCAAAAATGTCAAGGTACGTCCTTACTTAAATCAATATCACATATTGCCAGTACATTAACCTACTGTACGCTCATAAACATATTAGCCAATTTAAAAAGAATAGAGATGTACATAATGTTAATATTGCAAATATCTAGATTTTCCCAGTTTCCTGGATTTTCCCCCACAAACCTTATGTATAGTTTTTTAAGCATAATAAAGTTTTATCCCTCAACACGTAGGATAGGGTTGTAGAAATAAGTTTTCTGATACCTACATACATAAGGCTTAATTGTAAATTGCTTTAATAAGTAGATTATAAGTAATTTTGTATATATATTTTACTATCAAATACAGAAATTTGAAAATTGATTTTTTTTAAATGTTAATACGGGAAACAAACATACTCGCAATCCCATCTACTAGGCTCCGTAATATTGCTCAATCTTTTAAAGTGGATTGTGTTATATTTTATAATAAACTCCCAAATGATATTAAACTATTACCAATTAACTAAAGCCTATTATAATATGAAAGATTATATTTTGAATGATAAAGATAGTTGGGATTAATGTTTCTTAACTTATTGTTAATGAATATTGTTATACTCATTCGAATGCTATTTTAACTTTTGTTCTTCATCCTGACTTGCACTTAATAACTTATAAAGTTTAACAGTGAAAATTTTTTTTTTTTTTGAATTTGAAACAGAATGAGTTAATGACTCTGTTTGAGATTTATTTATTATTATTTGAGAGATTTTTCTGTTTCAAAAACTTATTCAGAAAGTTTTTTAAAACATGGTAGTCGAACTGTCTCTCTCTGTTTAAAGATTATTTTAATCATGCATTTCTAATTTAGTAACGCAACGTAAACATGTTTACTTATATTATTTCAAGAAATATTAACAAGTTTTTTTGTTCTAGGCTGACAACAGATCAAGATAGCAGTACTATGTCTAAATGTAAGTAACTAAATATAATTTCTCAAAGTAAAACAATATTATTTTATCAATAATACAATACCACATTAATTTTGTTGAGGAAACTTCTCTTTATATCTTCTCTTCTTAATTTAATTCTATTAAGTTTGAAATTAAGTTGAATATGAATTTAACTTAATTTAAATGATGAAAAACAAGAAAAAATACATATGATTTAATAACCAAACCGTTGAATCATCATGTTTGTGCGATAAGACATGGGTATCTTCAAAAAGCTGTTACACTTTTCGAAAAAGCTGGCACCGCACCTGTGATTCCTCTGGTATTATTAGAGTATGTGGGCGGCAGTGATCACTTAACGTCACATAAACGTCCATTTGTCGTTCTCTTCCGTACAAAATAAGTTTTAACTCCGCACATAATCAGATAGCTATTTTCATCAATGTTTACTAACGGCCTTACAAATAAAATTGGCATAAAGTAATAAATAAGCGTAAACAAAGAATATGTAAAATGTTTACAATTAGACATTTTGCTGACGAGTGGTTTGTTCGGACGTATAACGTTTCCCGCGTTTATTTGCAAGGCAGCTTGTCATTCAGTAAACTTCAGAATTATCATTTTTATTTTAATTTATTTAGTGGCACGGGATGCAAGTCCATAGGCCTAGATAGATAGAATTATCATTGTATTGACAGTGTTGTCAACGATATTGTAAACATTTTGCATATTCTTTGTTTATCATCAGTTATAACTTTATACCAAGTTTATTTGTAAGGCCGTTAAACTTCGTGAAACTTATCTGTGTATGTTAATCGCTTAAAGTTTTCTTACATAAATACTTAAAAAGAAAAGAACTATTTCCAATTAGAGTTTTTCATCATGCTATATGTATTTGCAATAGTAAAGTGTGGAAAACTTATGTGAGTTACGCATTAGTTCTTGGAACTGCAAAGGTTTGAATGTTGGATGGAAATTCATTAAATAACATGTTTGTTGACGGTTATGTAATTACGGTACCGTTTACGTTACGTTACGTAACACCAACTGTAAGTTTAACGCCTGTTACACATTGATGGCAAAAGTGTCGTTCTGCGTAACTTCTTATTACTATTGGGAGGCTCTTATGCACAGGATGCCGCATAGGTTATGGGTACTACAATAGCGCCAATTTTTGCAGTGAAGAAGTAATATGTAAACATTATTGTGTTTCGGTCTGAATAGCGCCGTAGTATCTTTTGTCTCAAGGTGACGAGCGTAATTGTAGCGCGGCTCAGAATTTTTGGGCTTTTCAAGAATCCTGAGCGGCACTGCAATGTAATGGGCAGTGAATAATCATCAGCTCGAAAGAACGTCGTGCTCGTCTCGTCCCTTACTTTCATTAATAAAACTTTTGTAAATCGCTTCTTGTTTTTCGGAGACCTATTTTACAGTATCAACAACAGTTTAGTCTAGACAGTTAGGTTTACATTGTGGACTGTTGTTTTTTTATGAAAGCGGACCATCGCTGTAATTGTAGTGCGGGAAACATTTCTGGAAATGTCTTGAGACGCATTTTATTTGAATTAAAATTCAACATTTATTATTTCAGTAGCTTCCATTCATTGCCCCGACACTTAATTCGTTTTCTACTCGGATTTAGAAAATTTTGACTTATTTCGGATGCGATGAAATAAAAATTATAATCATACATTTAGTAGGTTATGCACCGCGCTTAAATACTTTATATTCATAGCATGGTCGCCCGCGATATCGTTCGTCAAGATTTCAGTGTGTTCTTTGATCTTTAACGAGCACTACATATTATTAAACAAAGTCCTCCACCTCGTCTGTCTGTCTGTCTGTTCGCGATAAATTCAAAAACTACTGCACCGATGTTTATGCTGTTATCACCAATGGATAGCGTGGTTATCGAGGAAAGTTTTAGTAAATAATTTGTTTTTTTTATACATATTTGTATACATTAACGATATTTGTTGGAATCACTTAGAAACTCACTTTAATTTTCAATATATTATCTTTACTTTTGAAGCTGAATGAAAAAAACAACTGAAAGACAATCAATCCATATAAGAAACGAAAATTGTTCTAGATATTATGTAAAAATAGTTTCAATGTTTTTTATAAATTTGTCTATAATATTTCATAACATCATGAATTATTTCGTAAGATATGCTTCCTTTTTTTATGAAAATAGGGGACGAGCAGGACGTTCAGCTGATGGTAATTGATACGCCATGCCCATTACAAAGCAGTGCCGCTCAGGATTCTTGAAAAACCCAAAAATTCTGAGCGGCACTACAATACGCTCTTCTCCTTGAGACATAACATAAGATGTTAAGTCTCAATTGCACAGTAGTTTCACTAGCTACGGCGGCCCTCAGACCGATACACAGTAATGCTTACACATTAATGCTTCACGGCAGAAATAGGCGCCGCTGTGGTACCCATAATCTAGCCGGCATCCTGTGCAAAGGAGCCTCCCACTGGTAGATTACCCTGTTGTTTTAATGGGTTAAATTAACCGTGCGTCAATAAATTATTCTCTCGTCGTAAATATTATGTCCATACATGACAAATATAGGAAATAAAAATAATTATGGTTCCCAAATCAAAATAAAAAACTATCCTATCTCTCAAGTTGGACTAAACTGCACTCCATGAAGTAATCCCCATTAGTTTAGGAGTTCCCTTGAAACAAACATCAGGACACTGGATTTATATATACTATACCCTAAAATATGGTCGAGGGAGGCGATGGCTGGTCCATGCGTCATGCTCGTGAACGGGTGCTACTCGTGGTGGCTGGATGATCTTGTTACCGGGAGGTCTGCTTGATGTGTTTTTTATAATTATTATTTCCTTTAAAGTTAAAGTTATTATATATTTTATTTTATGTAATGCTCACATAATGCCTCTATTTATTTACGGTATGTGTGGATTGATGCATCTACTATACTCAATAACTCTTGTGTTTATAAGTATTAATTTACTTTTTTTTCTTTTTAAGAATTATTCGTGTAAGCCTTTCAGTTTTTGACATTTGAGTATTTTTGTTGCGTCACTTTGCATATATTGTAATTGAAATGATTTGTAAAACAATTAAAATGTACATCTTGACTTAAAAGAGTGGCAATGAGTTTCTTGCTACTTCTTCTCATTAGCTCAACCCTTAACGAAGTAGCGGTAAATTCAATAAGTAACAATATTTTTATTTTTTTTGACATTCATAAGTGTCATTTCCGTGACCTACATGAATAAAGTGTTTTTGAATTTGAATTTGAATTTATATTATAAATATTTTGTATTCTATAGCAACCCAAGGGATTCTATTCTTAACCTTGGTAAAGTTAATGATATATTGACTGTGTCAAGTTTTCTATTTGACTTCTTCTTAATTCTTTACATTACCTTATTGTATTGAATACCTGAATATAACATCTAAAGATAAAACAACCCCGTCTATATTAACTTAAAAAGTGATTTCAATGCATATTGGCTTATATGTTTGTCATCTTTCATACATATATATAATCACGCCTCTTTCCCGTAGGGGTAGGCACAGACCACTTCTTTCCACTTGCTACGATCCTTACATACTTGTTTCGCTTAGTCCACTTTCATTACCTTTATTAATCTTTCATAACCTTTATAAATTAAATTGAAACAATTCATTAAAATAATATTAAAATCACGTACATTTTTCAAAATGATTTAATCCGTAAGCTGTTTTGTCGCCCGATTTTGTAACACAGATTTAGATTTGGGCTTAGCAATAGTCACTTTTACGTTGATATTAATAGAGTCCAAATTGTATGCATCAAAAATGCTCGCTACAGGGGTACTACGCTTAAATGTTATTGAATATTAACTGTGAAAAATTACGGACATTTAGTTGCTGCACTTATATTACATGCTCTTCTTAATAATACACTATTTGCAGAACGTTAATATTGTAGTTCAGTTTAATGAACAATTTATTACAATTAAGAAAAAGGTAAAAAAAAAAATATACATTACTTGTAATCGAAGTCAGGTTTTCCAATGAGCGTTTAATAAACGGACTACGAGCAGGTATTGTGTCTGCTTTCCTTGTGAATTTATTAAATTGCAGAAAACGGAAAAAGTATAAAGTAATGAGTAACGTGGGACCAGTGGGAGGCTCCTTTGCACAGGATGCCGGCTAGATCATGGGTACCATAACGGTGCCTATTTCTGCCGTGAAGCAGTAATGTGTAAACATTACTGTGTTTCTGTCTGAAGGGCGCCGTAGCTAGTGAAATTACTGGGCAAATGAGTCTTAACATCCTATGTCTCAAGGTGACGAGCACAATTTTAGTGCCGCTCAGAATTTTTGGGTTTTTCAAGAACTGCATTGTTATGGGCAGACAATAGTCATCAGCTGAACTTCCTGCTCGTATCGTCCCTTATTTTCATAAAAAAAATCGTATAATGTCTGTATTAAGCAATTTTTTATTTTTTAAAGTGATAACCCTCACTTCTGGGATTAATTACAGAAATTAAATTTGAAAACATAATTTATGAACTATGTGGGACTCGAACCCGTCTCTCTCCTTACGCCTCGAATGGTTGGCTCAGTGGAAGAGCGCTCGAACGGTAGGCCGCGGGTTCGAGTCCCACATCACACACACAGTTATTGTGGATGTGGAGTATGTGTTGAAAAAAAGAATTGGTCCAGATTGAATGCAGGCAAACCAAGACTTAGCAGAAAAATCAATTATTAAATCTTTATTTGTATAAATTCAGTGTCCTAGTGTTTGTTTTCAGTGAACTCCTAATTTAATGAACGGATTTTAATGGGGATTACTTCATGGAGTGCAGTTAAGTCCAACTGGAGAGATAGGATAGTTTTTATTTCGATTTGGGACCCATAAATATTTTTATTTCCAATATTGGTTTTGTATGGACATATTTCCCATGAGAGAATTTATTAACGCACAGTTTAAATAATCTAAAAAATCTCAAATATATTAAGATTTTTTAGGGTTTTCTACACTTTAATTAATAAAACAGCACGCACTTTATTCATATGATTAGTGAATATTATGTACATTATATTTGGCAAGTTGTATGAAATAATGTGTTATAAATATTTTACAGTAAAAAAACTAACTGCATATATTTTTGAGTAATTAATAACCAATGAGTCACCAATAGGTGGCTCAGAACTTCACTTTTTACTCACGCAACCCACAGGACCGATCTCGGTCATCATTCCCAAATACCCTGATTAAGTAGACTATATAATGAATTTATTAGTAAAGATAAGTCAATTGATCTGTTCAGCGATTATATAACAAAATTTAAATATAAATTAATTAAGATATTAAAATTGTGCATATTTTTTTCTTTATTATTATTCTTTTATTTTTATTTTTTATATACTTCTCATTATATTAATTTTAACTTTTTGTACGACTTTTATTTGTGTACATGCTGTAACTGCCTATATATATAATTATGTGCATCCACGTAAGACTTGTTTAATGTTAATGTATCACATGTAATTCTGTTGGTAGTTTAAAAATAAATAAATAAAAAAAAACTATATATTGTATAGTATATTTTACCATTATGGAATCTTTGAAGAAATAAATTAATATCGATAAAATGTTAACCAATTAAACTCGTGAGATTGATTGAAAAATAGCACTTCAGATAAAGATTTATGGTGTCGTAAACAAATCAAGCCATTGTGTATTGAAACAACGTCAAAGTAATTAAGAATATCAATGATTAATTAATCACTAAAAGCCTTCTCGGATCACGGTCGTTGACTGCAATTTACTTGGCCACTTTAATACTACACTTAATAGTTATCATAAAATCTGAATCAGGAAGCGACAGTTGGGATCTTCGAGCGAGAATTATGCCATAGAGTTGAATATAATAGACAGAGGCGACATCAAAAGCTCAACAGATACATACTTAAGTTAGTAAGTCATGGTTGGCGATGTATATGTATTTCCCACATGATCCCAGGCTTATATATGGTTAAAGAATTTAAATAAAACACTTTAAAAGGCTTAAAATGCGTGTAATTGTAACTATGTTTTTACATTAGATTTTGCCTAAAAATTACTTTTTTTATTTTAGTTAACCCGATGATTCAAAACCTTTCCATATCTCGTTTTCAAGAGGACCCAGTCCCCCTAAAATCTAATGTAAAAACACAGTTACATTGACATATGGTTAAAGAACTTTTTTCTCATTAAGAATACAGAATTCACTTACATGAGAAATTTAACAATATAAATTCGGCGGCAGGAATCAGTTCAAATAGCTCTTCGGAACACACTTCGTGATAAATGCGGTAGAAGACACACAATGAAGCGACGTCTCTACGCAACGCCGAACAGGTTCTCCTACAGTTCGATGAGCTTTGCGTTGCACGTGATTATATATTTCAAACTGATACACGGTTGCGCCAGACCAGAGATCATAGCAATACTCCATATGTGGCCGAACCTTTACTTTGTAGAGCTTTGCTAGAATGTGGGCTTGGAGTATTGCCGTGCTCTATTTACGACACTCA
Organism: Leptidea juvernica; assembly: GCA_949711755.1. NCBI lineage: Eukaryota > Metazoa > Arthropoda > Insecta > Lepidoptera > Pieridae > Leptidea > Leptidea juvernica. The sequence continues at coordinate 2,468,027 of CATIXQ010000011.1, forward strand.
GCTTCTTCGATGCCAATTTGGTTTTGGCTTCCCAATGACCACGGAATTGACAATTGCTCGAGATTGAGACCCAGTATTCCAATACAAGGCGAGGCATTAATTTGATAAGACAAATGGGTTTTTAGTGGTAAACGCAAACTTTAGTATTCTGGGGGTCTAATTAGCCACGTGACATGACTTTTTAAATGATACAAGAAAGTATTACCATATTATAAAAGAGAAGACCCGCTGAGTTTTGCGCCGGACAAATCTTTTCGAATTGGTTGTAGAAATGTTACTAATTATTAATATTATACTAAACATTCAGAATATTTTTGTGAAGATTGTGTCTTAGCGCGCTCTATCTTGTTATTAGTCTGTGATTTGTGGTTAATGCACTCTGTGGCAAATGAAAAGCAGTCGGTCAATGCGACCTGACACCCGGCGTCCACCAGGTTTGTGGGTCATCAAGACCGGATTGGACCAACCGATCTGCCTGCATTAATGTGCGGAATCGGTGTTATTAGAAAGGATTGCTATATTCAAGTGCACCTGATCCATAAGATCCGTAAGATCTGGTTAATCTGATCATTTAAGATATGAACTGGTAATTAATGACGGTCGCCTGTCACAAGGGCAAGCTTTAAGGTAAGAATAATCTTACTTAAATCAAGTGGCTTCCTTGATTTTAGTTAATAGGTTTTTCTTTACGGTTTATGGTCTATATAAGTAAACAGGCATACATTTTTTTTATAAATCAATGTCATATCAGCTGGAAGTCGTCCGCTAGACAAAAATAATCTCCGCTCCCATAAAGATCTCCACAACTACTGCTTTGCTCTCATCCAACCTATTCCGGCAATCTTGACCAGACCAGTGCGGGTTGTGTGGCACCACCTCATATCCTCCCATGGGTGTCATAAGAGGCGAATAAGGGTTAAAAAGAGTGGAGGATGGGCAGCAGCATCTTTCGTTAAGAGCACATCATCTACTGCGAAGTGGCCTTCCAAGCGTGGCGATTATGGCAAAACCCCAAAAAAGGTAACATCATTATAATCAGACGTGACCTCTCCTCTGCAATAGCACGTTTTCAGGCGGACTCACGATACGTCTGGTCAATAAAAATAATAATAAAAATGTAACTTTTACCCAAAAAACCAATGTAAATACTACATAATACAGTAGAAATAACAATATTTGCAGAGTTTTACTGCAAAGTATAGCTGCAATTGTACTCATCATTCGTGAGACATTTTTTACTCCCAGGGTGCAGTGCGATGTGATTAGGATGTCGCTACGTCTTACGTTGTTTTGTGATGTGTTATGAATCAGATCATATTACATGGAGTCATAAGAATTCTTCTTCTTCGTGACGGCAGACCGATCAGTTGGGGCAGATGTGATTCGCCCCACGAGCATTCTCCACTTTTCCCTGCTGGCCGACAGCCTGATATACCCGTTCCACCTATCGCCCACAGTAGACTTATTTCGGTCCATCGCATGGGCTTTCTCGCCCTCTGGTGCCCTTCACTTTGCCCTGCACAAAAATGAGCTCAATGGACTCGCTTTCGCGCCGGCAGACGTCTCCGAAGAACTTAAGTATGCGACTCTGTACTTATACCGAAAGGCGTTGTTTTATGCCAAGTTCTTGTAGAATGGAGACGTTGGCGCGAACCTCGGTACATAAAACTCCCAACATTCTCCTCCAGCACCACATCATCATAGTATCAATTTTCTTTTTCTCGACTTCAGCATACAAAAATATGGGGAAAAACAAGTGCTTGGACGAGCCGGATTTTAGTAGCTTTTCTTATGCGAGCTATTGTTGGTTCGATCTACAATCATCACCTTGATTTTACTGTCATAAGGATATAATAACACAAAAAACATTGTTCACAATAATTTAATTTGATTTCCTTTAACAGCTTAACATTGCGTTGATGTATTTATTGGCGGATACTTCAAAGTTTCCCTGAAGTTTACGAGATTAAAGGAATTGAATCATATTCTAAAGGTCACATTACAAAGGTCACATTACAAATGGATTGGTCAAGGTTGAGGTGACAACTGACTCTAATTATAGTAAATCGTTCCGGGTTTGTGGTAATTTAATTATTTTTATTAAGTTTCAGTTCAAGTGTTGCAGATGTTTTAATTTGAAACAGTCGCGACAGCTTGCATAATAATTTCTTTGTTTCCTTTTTTTTTAGAAGCGTTTTCTTTTTTTTTCTCTCTCATAAGCGAACTTTGGTATACGCTTTGTTTTGCAGTCTAATCAGATCAAAGTAACATTGGAGACCGGGAACCCTCCACATGCCTCGCATGGTGATGCGAGAAATAGATGAAGAGATTGAAGAACAATCATTTGATGGTAAAGTGATTACTTGGGGATCGCATGCTCGTTTGAATTCGTCAATTGGTTGATGAGGTTGAGCATTGTATTACTAATTAAAAACTTTAATATTTAATTTATAGTTTCTCTCAGTCACTGATAATTGAAAATATTATTTATTAAATACTAGCTGACCCGGCAGACGTTGTTCTGTATATAACAAATAAAATAATGTATTTATATGAATTTGTCAATAATATATCATAACATAAAAAATTACTTCGTAATACATGCACCCTGCTGTCGTAATGAAATTGTTTCACAGCAGAACTGTCAAACCGTGCGTCAATAAACTCTCTTATAGAAATTATGTATGGACATATCAAAAGAAAAACAAATCTGTTGTTTTTATTTAATTTAGCAGCATGTTCCTATTTATTCACCTTTTAAACCTTCCCTGGACTTATAACCCCACAAATAATTCAAGACCAAAATTAGCCAAATCGGTCCAGCCGTTCTCGAGTTTTAGCGAGACTAACGAACAGCAATTTCGCAATGATTTATAATTAATGATATTCGTTTTAATAGCAGAAAATAGTTTGCAAAAATATGTTTATGTGTGAATTCGAATTAGTCATAAGACTTATTTTATACGAGCCGAGCAGGACGTTCAGCTGATGGTAATTGATACGCCCGGGCTATTACAATTCAGTGCCGCTCAGGATTCTTGAAAAACCCAAAAATTCTGAGCGGCAATACAATTGCGCCCGTCACCTTGAGACATAAGATGTAAGGTCTCATTTGCCCAGTAAAATTATTAGCTACGGTGCCCTCCTGACCGCAACACAGTAATGTTTACACATACTGCTTCACTGCAGAAATAGCCGCCGTTGTGGTACCCATAATCTAGCCGGCATCCTGTGCAAAGTAGCCTCCCACTGGTGAAGACTGTTTCTGATATCATGATAATCTGCTGATATTCATTGAAGAATAATAGATGTGCCATAAACCACTACTGCCGATCTAGCCACTTCAAGAGCACTTAACTGTAGGAAGCGTGATGTCGAAAACTCAGGGTCTGGTCTGAGTGCGTTGACCCCGCGAATATGATTTCAATCCAGATATAAAGATATAATATATTACGATTCGATAGATAACTGTAGATGAATTTCGATCACAAATCGGATTCGTGCAATTGATACGTCTTCATTATGTTGTGAGTTGTGCCAACTACGCTATTATTAAACATCTATGTGATAATAGTGAAAATGGTCCATGTTTGAGGCTCTTTCAAACCTAAACCACTGATCGTATCTACATGAAACTACCACCATGCGATGCGAAATTTATCCTAGATGGTTTACGGCTACTTATTTTTTTATTGTATTTGTAATAAGATGAATAAAATTTAATTTATTTCCTTTTAAATTCGCCCAGCGAAGCGGGCGGGAACGGCTAGTTCTATTATATATTAAATTCCCAAGAAAATTAAATGTATAATGTATGTATGTTGAAATGTAGATTCAAAATAATCTTTAAGTTACGCCATTTTATCTGATAAGTGCCTATTTTTAAGCCTCTATAACATTAACAAATAAAAAAAATATTAAATTGAACTAAAAATTTAAAAGTAATTTTCAAAAGTGTAAATTATGTATAGAGTGATTAATAAAAAGTGTAATTTGTTGTAAAAAGGCACGGCGTGCTTGATGTCAATAACTTTAAATATTATCTAATATATAAAATTCTCGTGTCATGATGTTAAACATTGAACTCCTCCGAAACGGCTTGACCGATTCTCATGAAATTTTGAGTGCATGTTGGGTAGGCTGAGAATCGGACATCATTTATTTTTCATCCCCTTCAATGTTAAGGGTGGTCATGTGGTACATGAAATTTTTTTTTTTTTTTTTTAAATGTTTGATGATGAGTCAGCATTAAAAAATTTCAAATTTTCACCCATCTACGAACTTCATCTATCAACAGTTACTTTTGCATCGCGATTTTAATATCGGCATTACAACGTTACGGGTCAGATAGTATTATTATAAAATTAATTAAACTAGTATTTAATTGATTTATTAATATATTATAGTTAAACATCTTATGCGAGGACTCACAACGTTGTAGCAGCAACTGCACCGATACCTCAAAATAGTTGGTAAACAAATCAGTGTCGGGTTAGGCTAGGGTTACTATGGATGCAAGTTCTGACGAAAATTTATTCTGACGAGTTCTGACGGATTCGTCAGAAGAAACAAACGCCTGGTATCCAATGACAGTGTTTACACTGGCAACGACGAACGTGTCAGAACATGCACGACGTCGTCAGAACCACTCGAGCGTTCAAACGAGTTTAATTTTTTCGCACGACCTGCGTCTGCGCATGTCGAATGATTTGGTTTCCACCATAGATAACGATAAATTGATCAGTCTCGTGTACAGAACAGGTGTTTGTGGGATATGAGAGACAAAAATTATCACAACAGATATATTTCTCGGCAAAAGTGGGAGAAAGTTGCTACAGAACTCAACACTCTACATTTGGAACTCGCCTTTGTCGTCTCTTATAGAAAATAACTCGTTGACATGCTCTGTATTTCCACCATTTAACAATAATAATTTAAATAAAAGACTTTCAAGAAAATCAAATTCGTCCATCTTCGCTGGACGGCAGAAACGAACTGACAGTCAGAATAACAGAAAACGCGCATAGTGTAAACGCCTTGTTCTGATGAGGATTTCGGACGTACTCGTCAGAACAAATTTTCGTCAGAACTCGCATCTATAGTAACCCTAGCCTAAGGATACAAATACATCACAATAATGTACAAGAATAGTTGTGTTTCGGTACGAAGGTCGCCGTAGCTAGTAAAATTACTGGGCTAATAATGAGACTTAACATCTAATGTGTTAAAGTGACTGAGCTGCATTGTGTGGTTATGAGCAGGGCATATCACTTACTAACAGATGAGAGTATTGTTAGTCCTATCCGATTTTCCTTAAAAGAAATTACACAAATGCAGCCTAGTGACATCAATACGAAAGTAGTAGATATACATGATAAAACAAATAATTAACAGTTAAAATAGCAAGTTAATGTATCTATGGTAATAGAAGTTTAATGGTTAACAAAATAAAAGTGAAAAATGTTAAATACAATCTACCGTTTCTGAGCGAGTAGGACGTATTGTGGCTGTTACGTTTATTATGAGTGCCTTCATCACGCAACGGTGTTGGAAACGGTATATTTTTTATAATCTACTCAAATTGTCGACAGCTTTTTCGTCATTGCAAAGAGCTGTGGTTTTATTAAGCGACTGCCAACAATAGGGTATTAATAATTAATTGTACTTATACATTTTAGACGAGGCGTATTAAATGAAGCAGATTTATGATTAAATCTTTTTGAGTATGCGTAGATATCATTACGGCAAAATATACTTACTAAAATTAGGATTTTTGAAAAATATGAAAATATTATGAAGTTTTTCAGTGCAAGAACTAACGAGAAAACAAAGATGATATTACGTAGCAGGAGGCGGGTCTGGATAAGTAAAAATTGAAATTTAGTTGAAACGTGCAGAGATTTGACATTAGTTTGAAGTAGTAATTACAATATGGCGACGAAGTATAATCCGGCTAAGTTTGAAAGCGAACAGTTGCTTACAACGTTGCGTCGGCTATCTCCGTTTTTTACACGATTATAGCCGCCATCTGTCAATCTATGAATCAATGCACGTTTCATACAATTGAGTTAACCGCTTTTTTAATATAGATTTATATAAATATTTGAAAAACACCGTGGTCGCTAATGACCCTTGATGATAAAAAGAGACCTTAAATAAACGATTAAAAAAAATCTAACATTTACACCTAATGTTTTATTTTTAAAGGCTTTAATAAGACTAAAATACAAATAAATTATCGAGGCGTTGATCACTTTAAGTTATAAAAAAGAGTGCGAAATAAATTTGAAAATATACCGTAGATATTCAATAATTTCAATAAGGTTAATTCTATTTTAATTATGATGTTACAGTTACATTAAGCCTACCTAAGGCAACACGGGTAAGCATACAAGAAACCTAACGACAATAATGCAAAATTATATTCTTGATGGGCAATATTTGTAGAATGCCACACACATTATTAATTCCTTGAAAATTCTTTTTGATGTCATATAAGATCTCACTATCAACGCTTCAGAAATAAGTTACACTCCGAGAGAGGAGAAACGGTGTAAGAATCTCTCTCGGTATTATTTTTGCGGTTTTTGTAAATTTAAGTTTATACAAGACCGGGCGAGACACTAAGGATATTTCAAGAGAGTAGGGCAACGGGTAAAAGTCTTGCGTGGTGGAAAGTGGTGAGGCGAGCAGCCATGAACATCCGCAACCAAGGGGTTAAGAGATGCCTTGCCTGCCTTTAAGTTTCGCACATGCTCTAAGTTTGAAAAAAAATCCTATAAATAAATGAAGTGTGGATACTGTGTGACTCTTTCGTTACATAAAGCGCTCGCCGCCGCAACCAATGTGTCCGCTTGCCCCCTTCCTACTTCCGCACCCCGCGATCACCGTCTAATCTGTGCGCCCGCGCGGTAACCATGCGTTGCGTAAGTTATTACAAAATTTTTGGTTTTATTTTTTTAATATTTATTTTTAATGTTATTTTTTTTCTTAATGATCGCCAGATATCATGTATCGTTAATATCTCAACAGTCATCATCTATTAATCTAAGTATTGGCTAAAGACTAAATATAGTCTATTCACAGGCTGCTGATTAAAAAAAATTTATTTAGAATAATAATATCATAAATTAGGCTTTTCTTATATTGTACGTGTATACATTTATGCTAAAATCTAATAAATAAAATAGACTCTTATTTATCTAAAGTTTGTATTTATTCTATGTTAGAAGTAACCAGTATGTAGGTTAAAGCATAACATAACTGCTCATGACACAACTTGGACCAAGTTCGGTGTGTTCAATACTATCTCTGCCAAAGATTAACACGTAGAACTGTCTGTCTGTAATTGTTATAAACTACCAAACATCTGGGAGTGACTTCAACTTGTCTTAGCTGTAACTCCAGTCCAAACTGGAAAGTAAACTACCGTAAGCCACAAACTGTATGCCAATACTTGACTATATTATAGCGACATTCAGTCTCGTTATTACTTGGAAGAGAAGTCAAATTGGCCTCTAAAAAGCTTCGGGAGGACGACCAAGGCATCTTAAATTGACTTGAGTCTTTGGCGTTGTGCAGAGATGTGCGTTGGGCACATTGGATGTCATCAACCACACCGCAAAAATATCTGGCCCTGGCCCAAATAGATCCCCGAAGTGATACGATTTTTTTGGTTTTCTGTTGTCAAGCAGAAGTTTGCTATCCCTATTTGTCTGTCAGTTTGGTACGGTAGCTAGGGATCTTTTAGGGCTGCTAGGCCTTTTATTAAAGTGAAGAGCAATATTAATGATGTGATTAATGTTTTACAATAATCCTTGACTCCACTGCATTGAAATTATAAATGAATAAAAACAAACCAATTATAGAAATTCGTTAATGGTTTGTTTTAACAAACACCATAATATATATTATGTGAAACATATCCTATTGATCTGTTAATCATCTACTGATCTATGCCGCTGTAATTTTTTAAGATGTGCATTGTGCATGAACCTCTAAACTGCATATGAGGTCCTGGTACATGTTGCTAGGATGACACATGATTCCAACCGCTATGAAAGACATTACTATCACCGCTACCATATTTATGTTCTCCTGGTAATTATGTAGTAATGCGTCATGCGCATGATGTCTGAATGTATGAAGGTATACTCGCGTCATACATAAGACAATCTCCTCTTCAACTATGATCGTCTACCAAATCGGTACCAAAACACTGTACAATGCTTTTCATTTTCTCCCGCGTTTAATCTTATGAAATTATGTGTCTGTCTCTTTCTCTCGCCGGCGGAATCTTTTTTGTTTCATCGTGTTTCAAATCACAACGATTCTAAAGAAGTTTAACTTCAAATCATACATAATAACCATGTGCATATGCGATATCACTGTAAATCATTATGCATTTTTGATACCTTCCTAACAGTACATAAGTAGAAATAGTTAAGAAATATTAATTTAATTGGGAAGAGGCACTGAAACTTCACGTTTGTCAATAAGTCGCTCAGCTGTTTCCTTGTTAAGTTTAACTCCGCCACTTTAAAATACTACTCTGCTTGTAATCACGGACTAGTAAAAAAGGAAGGACTCTGCGCTGTGATATTAGCAAGTGAAGCACCTTTATACTAGTGTGTGTTCGGTTACGGGGTATCTCAGTTACACAATTTTTTCCCCCTTAAATAATCATATATCCACAAATACTTTTATGTTATTGTTTTAACACTTTTTCAAAATACACGACGGCATTGTTAAAAAAATTATTGAGACGCAAACTGATCTGTCACAGACGATGACAATTCTCATAATGGCCGCCTATCGGCCTGTAGTAGTGTGTGTGCCTGGGGCTATGTATTTACACGTTAATTGCCTTGTTTTGGTGCTACACTGTTATGTAAGGTGACACAGAGTCCTTATTTTTTTACTAGTCCGTGCTTGTAGTATAGAGTTTTTGATAGTAATGATAACTTTGTCGTATCTGCAGTAATTCATCTGTGACAGTTCGTAGATACGAGCTGGTTCCATCTGCTGTTGTACCGTTGCTTGACACACTAACCGCAAAGGGAGAGATTAATAAACCAGCCGGCGAATAAAGGGCATTACTACCTTAATATTATTATAATAACGTTATTAATAATACACCAATTTGATTTAAATATTTTTATCTCATTTTAAGTTCGTTAACCTAAAATATGCTATATATACAAGACTTAATTTGCTATAAATATGTTTATGTTTTTGTCCATCTCGCCTATTATGTTGTGTGAGGGAGAATATGTTGAGTAATTTCCTCTATTGTTAATATAAATCGAGAGATAATATTATTTTTCATGAAAAGATATAATATTATTCTATTCATTTAAGAAATGCAGGCCTCTATTTTGCAGTTTTTGTATAAAACATCAATGCATTGAAGAATAGTTGAGGGCACTTACTTAAAAACTTAAAATAATAATAATTTGTTCGAAGTGTTAATTTTGGAAATTATATTATAATAAATCAATTATATAGGTATTTTCATTACTACAAGGGAGCGCTTATTATGTGTAACTTGCACTTAAAGAAGTTAAACAATTTGTTATGTTTTTTAAAGTGATAACCCTCACATGCTAGGATTAATACACAAATAAAATTTGAAAAACAAAATTGTATGAACGATGTGGGACTCGAACCCACGACTTCCGGCGTTCCGAGCCGGTGCTCTAACCAACTTAGATAACCGTTCGAGTGACGTATCGTTATAAAATCTTGTTTGCTTTGTTCTACTCTAAGGTTGTGGCTTCATCGACAGGATCTACTTTACAGTTGATAACCTGCTCAACCCTAGTATTTGCATATTAGGATATTGACTTGAGATGTCGCTCTTGTAAGAAAAGTTTCCACACTAAATGCATCGGTGGTATTTCATTATATGAAATAATGGGCAGCAGTGGTGAATTCTATAGCTTACCATAATCGACTCAAGGCGTTACCTCAACTAGCGTTACATAGGCAAGCGTGACGATTCAATCGCATTCAATGCCAACGAAATAAAATGCTTAGTTAAAAAATATTATGCTTTTAGTACTTGTTCAGCATTTGGTGTGTTAACTGGTTAATCAAACGAGCAGCTCGAATTGTCGGGGACCCAGTGCTCTGTGAACGGCTGGATCACTTGGCGTTGCGTAGAGACGTCGCTTCATTGTGTGTCTTCTACCGCATTTATCACGGGGAGTGTTCCGAAGAGCTGTTTAACCTGATTCCTGCTGCCGAATTCCACCTTCGCACGACACGCCACAATTTAGTCTATCATCCCCACCATCTGGATTTGTGGCGGTCCTCCACAGTGCGGTTTTCAAGGAGCTTTCTTCCACGTACTTACTACAAAGCTGTGGAATGAGCTTCCTTGTGCGGTGTTTCCGGGACGATACGACATGGGTACCTTCAAAAAAAGCGCGTACACCTTCCTTAAAGGCCGGCAACGCTCTTGTGATTCCACTGGTGTTGCAAGAGAATGTGGGCGGCGGTGATCACTTAACACCAGGTGAACAGTACGCTCGTTTGTCCTCCTATTCCATAAAAAAAAACTTCTTATTTAAATTATTTTTCGATTACACGGTAACATTATTCCGTTTTTTATCTCGGGGCGACTTTTGGACAATTGGCATGGCTACATAGCCGCCAAAAAATGGCGTACACAAGTGGGCCAAGTTTGGTCTACCACTCGCCGAACAAAGCTCGAATCTCGACCGGTTGATAGGTCGTTGAACCTGCAACCTACTGGCTCAGCCATCGCTATTCTGTGGAAATAATTAATACCCAGCATAAATTAATTCTATCTATCTAGCATCAGTGTACTGTTGCTATCAATGTTATCGTCGTGAAATACGATCGCCTGTGCTATTGTTCTAACATTCCTCTCGGTTGATAGTTTGCATTGTTTCTTGGAAGCTGCTAGAATATTCCATTATGAATATTCGTCTATTCTTTACGAATACGACGCCGCATGTTTTCTTCTACGCGGCTATCTGACAATTTACTGCGAATTGATCGAGATTTTAATATTTCGGGAGTAGCCCTTATTGTTTTTATGAATAAAAGTACAACATTAGCTTCCTGCCAGTGGAAATCGCGATAAAGTTAATCTAACCGTTTTGGAGATTCACCGGCTCAAATAGTTAAAGTTTAATTGTCAATTTTTTTTTAATATGGTCATTTGGTGGTAAATCTAAATCTACGCCACCCGCATTATAACCTCTTAACTACGTAAACTCTTCCACGAACTGTTACTATATAAATCGAAATATTATATATTACTAGCTGACCCGACAGACGTTGTTCTGTAGATAATAAAAAAATACTGTTTTATAGGAATTTGCCAATAATATTTCAAAACATCAAGAATTATTTCGTAAATATTGCTCCCTGTTGTTATTATGATTTTGTTTCACAGCGGAACTGTGAAACGGCGCATTACTAAATTCTCTCATAGAAAAATGTCCATATAAAACGAATATTGAAAATTATTATGGGTCCCAAATCGAAATAAAAACTATCCTATCTCTCATGTTGGACCAAACTGCACTCCATGAAGTAATCCCCATATAAATCCGTTCATTAAGATTAGCAGATTTTTACTGCAGAACTATGTTATGAAATGAAATATAAGATGTTCTTTTCTTGCTATTTTTATTTATTTATATTTTTAAAGGAACAAACAGCCATATACAAATATAATATACAAATAATTAAACCAAAAAAGTCCCATAATTATTTATACAAAATAGAAAAATGTAAGCTTAGAGCTTATGAGTATATTATTTTATGTTATTGTAATAACTGCATAAACGATTAACATATGAGTTTCTAGCATAGTTTGTACGAGAATATTTTATATAGTTAAAGGAATTTTTGAATGTTAGGACCTCCTAACGGAACTTCCCAGAATCTTCTGGGAACCAAGAAATAAATTTTTTATAGTAATATTTAATATATAGCTTTATATAAATATATATATATAAAGGGTTATTAAATATTTTGAAAAGGAAAATAGAGTCCAAGTAGTTGCAACGTGTTTCTGTTGAATGAATAAGATGTATGGTTGAGGTAGAGATTTTTAATGTATTGCCAACAGTTTGCACACCATTGGTGCGCAAGTCGTTTAATATCCGGAGCGTTGTAAGCGTACGGAGCAATGTAACGTGTGTAACGGGAGACAGTTGGTCCACAAGGCACGTAATATTTCTAGTACCTTTTAATTTAGATTTCTATGATTAAAACTTACGTAAAAAGTTGTTATTTTTACACACTTTTTATAAGCTTCAGCTGTATCTAGGTTTGTTTGTAATCGACGCATTTGGGCGCAATTTAGACCCACTTTAAACGGCCAGATTTCGTTCAACCTTCGTAGATTTATCGAGGACCTATGATAATATATTAATTTGGTAAAACTATTCTATTTTCAATTTGCAACATAAGATTTTTGTAAATTTATATAATTTTGTCATCTATCAATCAATAGGGCAGGAATTGGTGAATTTTAAATTTCAACCATTATGTTTTCAACCAAAGCGTGTATTTTAGTTTTTTCAAACTATTTGTATTTAAAGTGATAACTCTCACTTCTGGGATGGATTACACAAATTAAATTTGAAATCGGCTGTTGAAAATGGCTGTTGGATCTGTAAAGTTTTTGAATGGCGAATACGTACCGGAAGACGCAGTGTTGGTAGACCCCCACAAAATGGAGCGACGATCTGGTCAACATCGCCGGAATACGTTAGATGAGGGCACCGATCGTCATGGCGATCTTGGGGGAGGCCTTTGTCGAGCAGTTTGAAACTTAATTTTTTAAACGTATACAAAGTAGAAGCAATGGAAGTGTGGGTGACTTAACGCATCATTATCATCAGCCGGAAGACGTCCACTGCTGGACAAAGGCCTAATAAATAAAGTCCTAAAGTATGCTTTGGAAACAAAAATCTTATAACATTTTTAAAGTAGACTAACATTGCTACAACTTGAGATCTGGAGGTTTCTATATTTACCGATAAACAACTCTACAAAAATTTGCAACTTTTTCAAAGAAATGAAACTGTAAGACTTCACCAATTTTAGGTTAAATTATAAAATAATATTGGTACATAATGAGCATAAACCAAAAATAGAAAAAATGCATTTTCCGCAATAGATGGACAAACCATGTACATCCACTTATTAAAACTATTAAAACTGAAACATTTATTCAAATTTTGAGGCATTATTTTGTTCAGAATTGTTCGTTTTGAACGCTTTGTACCCACAAAACTTCATAAAAATTGTGCCGAACCTATCATATTTCTCTCTCGACGTCGTATTCTCTTTCACGCAAGAGACACCGGAACAAAATTATTTGAAGCCTGCTTTAACTCAAGTGCAACACCTCCATCATAGCCTTTTTGCCACTTCGGTCGTCATTGACTTTTGAACCCCTCATGGGTTCGGTTTATTTCCATCCCTATTACACACATAGCCGCTTCTGAACTTGGTTACGAATTGCGAATTTTTTATAGCGCAGGCTTCAATGTAGTCTCCTCCATACAGAGCTACATATAAGAGGAGACGTGGTGTCGCACCAAATGAAGGTAAATCTCTACAATTAAATGAGGTTGAGAAATATTGTAGGGGTCCAGTGTTACCACTGCATTTTAATGGAAAAAACATTCTTCACAGCCGTACTCAAACCATTGAAAAGGACAAGGAGATTCACATCCTGTTCAATAATTGGCACTGATGAAAAAAGTTGCGCTTACAAGTGCCATTTTGACGATGTTACACTTCTCCTGGGCTATTTTATAATGGGTAATCCCATCCCTTCTTTTCACTGTAGAAAGCCATAGCGCCTTACGCATTTTGCAGTTTCTGTGTTGTAATCTGCCTACTCCTCACGATATCCGTGAAATACCACAGCAATGTTCCGTCGATGATTAAAGATGAGAAAAAATGTGAACAGGTTTGTGTAACTCCTGCTGGTTATAGTAATGTTGTGTGGAATTTGCACGATAGTTACACCTCGCCATGGGCATATGCAAAAGACTAGGATTCCAGAATGGAAAAGCATACTAAATAACTCTATACAGTTGGTAAAAACCACAATCACTGTTCGCCATGCTGCAAAAATACGCCAAATCTGCTTTACTACGCTTCTCCTGAAGGGGCAGCAGATAAAATATCTACACTTGTCAAAGTGATTCTTGTTTAAAAATGTCCAATGTTTTAGTAGAGTTAATCCCAACGAAAGATATTATCAGATATTTAAGTATTAAAATACTCTTGTGTACGAGTACTATTAAAACCGCACCAACGCGACGCGACGGCTTGGTTTTAAAACACAAAACACTAGAATATTTTAAAACACAACTCATGTGTTTTTAAAAAGTTTCTTAAGTTACTATTTACTGCTTAGTATTTGGTATTTATAATGGAAACACGAGCTGAATAGATCGAGTTATGACACTGGGAGTTACGTGGACTTACGTTCCGTTCCATGAACTGCGAACGGCAAGTTCAAGGCCGGTCGGAGTCAGCTCGCTGCAACTTGCATGTGCATTCGTATTAATTCACCTCACAAACCACCACCATTGTCTATCACTGGGGAACCAGGATCGTCGACCTCATAAAGGATTAATGACGCCATTGTGAGGGATCAAATCGTGCGCTTTTCACAGCACGACCGGCGAATTTAAACAATAGATGGAATTCTAATTTCTAAGAAGTTTAGTTTTGCGTTTTGTTTTCTCTTGCCGTTCTCCGTTCTCGGATTTCGGGTGGTTTTGGCGTTTTACTTTTTGTTAGTCTGGCAATGTCTAGCTTCCAAATAAAAGGACAGAATAAGAATAAGGTATGTGTAGATCGATTGTTTGGTTTTTAGTTTCTTGGAAATAAAGATATATTATGGAATCAGGTTATTTACTTATAAGACCGCGTTAGAAATACATTTAAATAAAATGCAATAATAGTTCATATGTTTTATCTATGTAAATCTCAATTAAATTTAGTAACCTACATACATGCATAGAGTATTATGTAGTTATATTAATATTTATTGTCATTTGAAATCTCGTTATCATTTAGACTCTTTTCGAGTGTGTTGCCTGTTATTTGCGACAGTAATTGTGAAAATATGGTCTGTGCCACCGTAACCAATATATTTTTTTACGAATGAAAATTGTGCCATAGAACTTATATGGTTTTGAAGCCGGAATGTAGACATTAGAGCTCCTTATTTAAGCCATGTAGTAGAAAGCCTTGTTTGTAATTATAATAATGTTAAAGAGATCTGAAGAATAGGATTTTTAAAACTTAAAAAATGAAAAATATGAAAATAACCAAACAGACTATTATTAATATAAACAGCTACCTAAGACCAATAGTATTACTCAATAACATTTTATCATCCTTATATTGGCATTATCATTAAAATTAAGCAAAGATAATCATTGTTTTTTTTCTTAGTTACCTTTATCAAATTAACGATAATATGTTTAAGGTCTGTATATTTTTTCTGTTTATTGTCTCAATCTTAATGTTCAGCCAGTAAAGATATGCAAACAGTTATTCGGCGGCTATAAATAGGTATTATTAAGCACGGGAGTACAATAATTGCAACATGTTATTCACTCAAGAATGCGTCATCGGAGCTGCAACTACCGATGTCATGACATATCTCCCAGGCACCCAATCCTACGCGTTCCTCTAAATGTGTTGTACACTACAATTGTTCACTTTCGATATAAATACGTTGAATTATGATGTCAATTTTGTAGCTGATGGGTTCATTGGCTTGGTGCTGCTTGGCGGTTTGTGGTGAATTATCTGATGGTTACAGAATGGAATTTGGAGTTTTGTGTGAAATATTATAGACTATTTGAATGCACATGATGTTTTTACACGCTTTATATTAGCTTCACCAGTATGTATGTTTGTTTGTAACCGACTCATTTGGGCACGATTTTGACCCACTTTAAACGGACAGATTTCGTTGAAACTTCGTAGATTTATCGAGGACCGATACATTAATTTGATCAAATTATTCCATTTTTCAATTTGCAAAAAAAATAAGATTTTTGTTAGTTTATATAATTTTCAACTATCGTCGACAAGGCAGGAATTGATGTTAATTTTAAAATTCAAGCATTATCTGTAACCGATTTAAGTAATATTAGGAATTTTTCGAATAAGAAAGAGAATTTTGTGCTTTTTAGCGTGTTTTTTAGATTTGTTTTAACTATTATATAATTTATTTATATTAGAGGGGCACACGGGCAAGTGGCTCACCTAATGAATACAAAAAATTCCAGCCGTTTGTGGACATCTGCATAGGTCGAGAGATGAGTTGCCGACCATTGAGGTGGGAATATACTCTAGACGTAAATGTCCTTAAATGGTTTTAGTTCAGAAAAAGAGCATTGATTCCACAAAGGTCTAGAGAGAGGCAAAAAGTTTCTAGTGAATCTTGCGTTTCTCAAATGCCAGACATCAACTTGATGATGGATAGGGCTTAATAACTTACCAACTATCTACTCGGCCTCCAAGGCCCCCGCCCGGCTTCGCTGTAAAAGCCTTTAGGGCTATCAGCACAGAGGAGGTTTTTAGTCGGTAGGGGGGTTTACACCCGAGCCCGATATATGGGCCCCGCTTCGGGGTCTTCAATACGTAAATGTATTTCCTCTTCTCGAACAAGAAAAAAATAAGAACCAACTATGATGAGGCCGTTTTCTATACATGTATGTGTTGCACGCTGATCCCTGAAGAATAAATTAAAAATTCATATCAAATGGGGATGAACTTGTTGATTTAATGTAATATATCATTTTGTTTGTTTATTTTTGATTTAACTTATTATTGTCAAGGCCCATACGAAATTTATGTTATATTTTTCCTTCACATGTTATATACACAAATACGCTATAATAAGGACGAAACACTGAATAAGTCATTGTCACATTATATGAGTACAAAACATCCTTTCTATCTAGAATGAGCGCAGTATCCTCTATAACGTTATCCTGTTTAGCTAAAAGGGTCACAAAATAAAACAAGAAGCGTGCCAACTCGTTTATATTTTACTTTGCCGAGTTATAGTTGATCGGTTCGCCGCGCGATTCTAATTTGCATTGAGCATTTGTTGAATGTTCTCAGCGGACACCGGCTCGCTTGTCCGGACGCATGACCACATACAATGTATTCTGCAATAAGTAACTACTCTTGGTTTTGTTATATCACTTGCACAGAGTATAAATTCTTGAAACACTAGAGGATATGACAGAGTAATGTGTCGTTAGTTTTTTTTTTTTATGAAAATAAGTGCCGAGGCGAGCGGGACGTTCAGCTGTTGTATTACCAGTAGCAATTATGATACACCCTGCATTGCAATGCAGTACCGCTCAGGATTCTAGAAAAATCCAATATTTCTGAGTGGCACTATAATTGCGCTCGTCACCTTGAGACATAGGGTGTTAAGTCTCATTTGCCCAGTAATTTCAATAGCTAAGGCCAGCCTTCAGACCAAAACAAAATAATGCTTACTCATTACTGCTTCACGGCAGAAAGAAAGAAGAGCCTGCCACTCCTAGACTTATGCTGGAATTATAGGCTTTCTTATCAGGTCTGGGGCAAAAATTTTCGAATGGGTGGGACGTTAAATGTATGATTTCAAGTCTTATTTTGAATAAAAATGTATGAATTTGAATATATGGCTATCAAAGAAAAATCTTTTGTGGTAATTATTGAGGGTTGCGCTTAGAAACAATATAGTTTCAAAAATTCATGTAGAATTTGTAACTTTTAGGTTTCCTTACCTGATGGGTAACTCTATAAACAAAAGTTCCCTGCCCATCCTTCTGTCTATCTAGCGGCGGGCTGTTGTGGCTGTATCTCAAGGAAGAGCAGCAACTAGTAGTTGAGATTTATTTGCGCTTAAATAAGTAATATTTAAAAACAAGATGGCGGAAATCAAAATGCCAGCCGAGCAAATAAAAAAAAAAACTTTTTCTTTTATAAGAGTACATGTTTAAAAGCATATATAGTGTTTATATCATGTACTATTGAATGAAAACCCTTCGTGCTCGATTCTGTTTTCACTGTTTATTCTAATATTATTGCGTGAATAATTAAGCTTCATTTTTAACTGCATGCGTTTTCTTTTGACTACACTATGCTGAAGTCATGTATACCTACGTCTAGATGGACAGTTGTGAAAACGTCGAAAAAATGGACTTTAGAACTAACCTCTATTTTGAGCAATTCAACCACTAAAAAAAACTAATATTGCTGGCCGGTTTTTATCGGTTGTCTAACGGTCGTCTAATTTTCGTGTCGCGGTGTTTGTAGTTTAAACTCCTCCGAAACGGCTTGACCGATTCTCATGAAATTTCGTGTGCATATTTGGTAGGTCTGAGAATCGAACAACATCTATTTTAATCCCCCTAAATGTTAAGGGTAGTCCAACCAAATTTTTTTTTTAATTAAATTTTAGATAAATTATTTTTGTTTATTTTTTTATGGTATGATGTAAAATACATAAATTTTCAACCCTCTACCATCAACATTAACATCGCGATTTTAATATTATTCTATTACATCCATAGATACGCACTAGAGTTGCAAGATGGCAATCGAATTTAATGATTATTGAAGTATGATAAATTTTATGTACCAATGTATGATAAATTATAATATACTTCGTAGGTCTGCGAATCGGTTGTCATCTATTTTTTATACCCCAAAAATTTTTATTATTGAATTTATTTTATTACCTTATATGGCAATACAACGTTTGCTAGTAGAACCTATATTGAAATATGACACAATCTCTTCTCGAAAGTTCTTCATTGTTATTTATTATATTGTAACATGAAATATAATTGTCATTGTGCATCAAATGATTCGGATGCTTGTTTTTTTCTCAGAAGTAAACACGTAAACATGGATTTATTATACGCGGCAAATTTGCTAGTAACACAAGCACTCGAAACTGACCGTAATGTCTCCGACGCAATTCGCTAAATGCAGTTATTTGTGCCAACGCTGCCAATTTATGTCTTATAGTTCGTCGCCCTTGTAAATATTGTTTACTAGTTGAACAGACAGACGTTGTTCTGTATATAATAAATAAAATAATGTCAATAATATATCATAACATCAAGAATTATTTCGTGAAATATGCTCCCTGTTGTTGTAATGAAATTGTTTCACAGCAGAACTGTCAAACCGTGCGTCAATAAATACTCTCATAGAAAATATGTCCATACAAAACAAATATCGGACGACGGGGGACACATCAAAGGAAAAACAAATCTGTTGTTTTTATTTAATTCCGAACACTTTCGTATTTATTCACCTTTTAAACCTTCCCTGGACTTCCACAAATAATTCAAGACCACAATTAGCCAAATCGGTCCAGCCGTTCTCGAGTTTTAGCGAGACTAACGAACAGCAATTCATTTTTATATATATAGATTTCGCAGTTCACTCCACGCATATCGCTTGTGACAATATTGGCCTATGTTTGGTAATATTTATTTGTGTTTCTCATAACAATTTTGCCAAGCATTAGCATTGCGAAATATGAGCTATTTGGTACATGACCGTTTTATGTCCTAATTGCAAAACGTAATAATCGTTTGTTTTATTGTAGTATCATATTCAAATAATAATAAGTTAAAAATCACGTTATTTCATCTAAATTGTAACAATGTCTTCAACTGCATTATGTTAGATTTATTTATTAACTGGTTGTCTGCACTAAGTGTAATTTAAGTGTAAATTTAATTTAAAGTGTACTTAGTAAAACTGTTTAAGGAGACATCCTTGTGTCCATATTTCTATTTTTACTTTATCTATTTTATGTTTAAGGATGTATCTGTATTTGTTTCCCAATAAATAAATAAAATTAAAATTTTTGTATTCAAAATAGGATTTAAAATCACTAATTATTGAACGTCAAAACTACCACCCATTCAACCTGAGAAGAACGGACGCAAGAAACTGAGGGGGCTTTTTTTTTTAAATATATGGATGGCAATGTCATATCGTACAATAAACATTTATAATTAAAGAGCCTGAGGGTTTCGCTTCATTCCCATTCTGTGGTTACATTAAGAAAATCGTTAATGTTATAATAACCTTTCCCCACACAAACGACAAATTTTAACAATTCTTTTAAGTTTCGCAACATATTTGTTTTGTACATTTTTTGGGATCATATTGTAAAAGCGTATACAGGGTGGTTTTTTGAGAAGGGCGGTGATGGCCAAGTCAGTACGAGTATTAGAGAAAAGTCGTGAAAGGAGCCTTCGATGTAAGAAAAACAATAACTTTTGACGGAAATCGACGTTAACGATTTAAAAAAAAATAACAACCTGTATTAATAGACCAATGGACTTAGTTGCTGATAAGGATCAATCTTTGCAAATAAATGTATTATTTAAAATTAAAGGAAATACCAAATTTTTGTTTTATTATTTTTAAAGAAATTATAAAAAACTAAATATGCAGTTATTGTTTTTTTTACAAATCGAGGGCATGTCTCCTTTCACGACTTTTCTCTGAGACACCTAGTTTCTGACTTGGCCATCACCGCTCTTTTCACAAAACCACCCAGCATATCGCCAAATAATCGAGTTAACCGAGTAGTAGGCATAACAAGTTAATGTTTGTTCCTTGTGTGAACATTATGTCACCAAATATTTATACATAGGATAATATAGGAGAAATGCCTTTTTTGGTTACTATTATTGCTACAAATCACTACGTCGTAAGCTGAGGCTATGAACCTCAATGTATCTGATATATTATGTTGTTTCATCATCATTGTCGGGCTTGTTTGTGTGTATGACGTCATTTCATTATGTGTCTTCTACTGCATTTATCACGGGAAGTGTTCCGAAGAGCTGTTTATCCTGATTTCAGCAGCTGCATTCTACCTTCGCACGATACGCCACTAACTTGGATATCAGCTTTACCGTTTGGATGTATGACATTCGTCCACAGTGCGGTTTTCAAGTAACTTTTTACCACATATAACCAAACTGAGGAATGGGGTTCCTTATATGGTGTTTCCGGGTCGAAAGAACATGGGTATTTAATGGATATGGGTAAAATTTGGTCCTGCTCCAACTTAAAAACATGCTAAACTCAAATTCAAAATCCGTATTATGTTTTGTCTTAACACGTTGAGACTGATTTTAATTAAAGACACATATGAATGTTCCTATTAGATTCATGCATGTCTTATGATTCGCAAAGATATTTCTTCCACGTACATGCAAACCTAGTTAAAGTTACAACTTTATACATATAATGTATGGCCGACGGTGGCTACTTACATTATTTTCAATAACTTAATCAGCATAACTGTTTTCTATTTTTGTAACAAAGTAATATTTAGCTTTCGTTTCATAATGATACTAGCTGATGGCCGCGACTACGTCCGCGTAGATAAAGATTTTTTTGAAATAATAAGCAAATTTGGAATTGAAGGTTATCTCATGTCCTATTCCACTTCTGGTTCCCGTTTTCGCTCCCATCATCATCATCAGCCCGGGGTCGTCCACTGCTGGGCAAAGACCTCCCCCAAAGATTTCCACGACGATCGGTCCTGCGCTGCCCTCATCCAACGTGTTTAGGCGATCTTGACCATATCGTCGGTCCATCTTGTGGGGGGCCTACCAACACTGCGTCTTCCGGTACGTGGTCGCCATGCGAGGACTTTACTGCCCCGCCGGCCATCTCCGTCGAACTATGTGCCCACTGCCATTTCATTTTCACAATCATTTTGGCTATGTCGGTGACTTTGGTTCTCCTACAGATCTCCTCATTTCTGATTCAATCTCGCATTGAAACTCGCATAGCCCTCTCCATTGCCCTCTTAGCTGACCACGATCTTAATTTTTGCTCCCGTTCCCAACATATTATATTAATCTTATTTCGAGGAAGATTGCTATGGCAAACTAAGCGTACTATTGGTATAGTTACAGCTCATCGACGCTCATCGGCGTTACATTTCAGTTTTTCACAAATCCCGCGGAAATCATGGGTTTTTCCGGGATTCCTTTCCCAAGCTCTAGTCTATCGATGTACCAAATTTCATCAAAATCGGTTCAGTCTTACTCGTATCAAACTTACATTCACATTTATAATATTAGTAGGGATTAAATGATACTGTGTATATATTTAATTACTTATTAAACACCAAAAATATTGTGTGCCAAATTCTAATTGAGTATTTTTTCGTAAGTCACAATCGAGAAAACAATTTTAAAGTCGATAAACGCTGTTGAATTTACCAACACGATGTAGCCCATTGAATTGAATTGTTGCAATTTCAGATCGTGCAATTCGCTTGATACTTTGTGCCGCCTTGTATTCTTTTAGCAGATATTTATAAATGACAGTGAAAACAGAACCAGAACATAAATCATTATATATATAAATCCAGTGTCCTGATGTTTGTTTCCAGTGAACACCTAAACTAATGAATGGATTTTAATGGAGATTATTGAGAGATAGGATAGTTTTAAATCCGATTTGGGACCCATACTTATTTTTATTTCCAATATTTGTATTGTGTAGACATATTTTCTGTTTGGTTTGACAGTTCTGCTGTGAAACAGGGAGCATATTTTACAAAATAATTCTTGATGCTAATTGACAAACTCATAAAAAACCGCATTTTATCTGGGTATTATGTACAGAACAACGCATGAACAATAATAATAATGCGTAACTTAAAAACAAAAATACAAATAATATCTCCTAAATAGATTTAATTAGTGAAATGTATATTTAAGTAATATATCTTCAAGCCCTTTAATGGCCTATAAAGGTTTTAATGGGTATCTATAATAGCAATTAAGTTGTCTCGTAGCAAGGGTCATTTTCTCTCAGCAATTCCGAGTTGGCTGAAACGATATGACAAAAGAGAGAGGTGCGTGGCTCTGTGGACTGGGGAGGCAGTGTTCTGCAGACACTGAGACTTGGAAGTTGGAGTCGCATTGTCGCATTGGTCGGCCATCGCATCGGCCGCGCGTAAGCCTGCGCACGCGCATCGGGTGTTTATTAGTGTTCGTGAGCGTGATAACCGCGGTACTTACAATACGGTAACCTAATGGGGCATTGAGCTACACAGTACGGGCTCGATATCACAATGCCCTGTTATGTTTTTGTGAATGAACGACCGCGAATATAGTCGTAAAGTATTCGTTATATGTTCTGTTTTATAACTTGAAATTGGCATTAAATCTATGTACTTTTCGTCTACAAATTTCAAATTTGCTTCCCCGTTCGTTAAAGTTTCTAGCAACTCTTGAGTGTATAAAATTTACAAATACCTCTCGTATTGCAAATATTCAATTAATTATTATCTAATAAATAAATCGTAGTTTAATATATGTGCTTATTTTATAAATTACTATTTAAATAATGAATATATCGTGTATTGACCTGAGGCCAGGCCTTTCATCTCATTTTGTTTCATGCAAATGTTTGAGGTTATATCCGGCTTATTATTATTTATCTAGGTGATTGAGAGCTAGGTCAAAACCCTCTCATAAAGGCTCCTTGTACTGTTCGCTCCTCGGACAACCGTACTTTGTAGCGAATGAAAGGTATTAAAAGAGTGTTTGGTATGTATGTTTTGCAATCTATTTCTGATATTATTCTTACTAATTTAACGATGTTTAATAGTGTTGGACCAAGAAGATATAATATATGTTTTCATGAAACGTTTTATTTTTTTCTTATCTAATACATAAAACTCTCATGTCACAGTGTTTGTCACTAAACCCACTTTGTTACACTCCTGGGTGGTAAGGGTTAATTTAAAACCCGTAATTTTTTTTATTGAACTGACAGGTTAAGTAATAGTTGTGCTGTTAACTAAGTAATATTAGCTCAGTTGGTTAGAGCACCGGCACGGAACGCCGAAGGTCGTGAGTTCGAAAAATTTTGTTTTTCAAATAAATTTTATTTTTGAACTAAGTAATATGTTTAGTTAATTTTTATTTTGGTACCAAAATATTCACTACAAATAATTTATATGGTAATTAGAAAGTTCGCCTGGTCTGCTAATAAGTTTATAAAAATATTTTTACCAGTATTATATTTTTAATGTTTGTTTTATCATAACATACTTCTTTGGTTTGTTTCTAGATGTAACAAATAGTAAGCATGATATTATAATATACTTACTAGCTGACCCAGCAAACGTTTTATTGCCGATATTAAAATCGCGATACAAAAGTAACTGTTGATCGTAGATGGGTGAAAATTTGAAGTTGTATGTATCTATCTAGTAATCAAATTTATAACATCTACTGACAAGAACATCATTAATCTGAATACAATTTTAGCGAATAATATAAGGTATTCGTATATTTTGAAAGTTATATGACTACACTTGTGAAAAAAAACTGTTTCATGATCCTGGGACTTCGCGTGGAATGTGAAGTAAGATACGTTATATTGTATAAATGATTCTAACAAGATGCATATCAAAGTTCAATTTCTATTCTACTAGCTGACCCGACGGACATTGTTCTGTAGATAATAAAAAAAGTACTGTTTTATAGGAATTTGCCAAAAATATTTCAAAACTTAAAGAATGATTTCATAAAAAATGCTCCCTGTTCTTAAAATGTCAGTGGAAATGTGGAACTGTCAAACCGTGCGTCATTAAATTCTCTCATAGAAAATAT
Source organism: Leptidea juvernica (assembly GCA_949711755.1). NCBI lineage: Eukaryota > Metazoa > Arthropoda > Insecta > Lepidoptera > Pieridae > Leptidea > Leptidea juvernica. The sequence continues at coordinate 2,492,737 of CATIXQ010000011.1, forward strand.
GTACATACTAAAGAAATATTGAAAATAAAAATAATTATGGGTCCCAAATCGAAATAAAAACTCCTTAAATCCTATCTCTCACGTTGGACTAAACTGCACTCCATGAAGTAATCCCCATTAAAATCCGTTCATTTGTTTAGGAGTCCATCGCGGACACACAACGTGTCACGTAATTTATAAGTATATATTAAGATTACAATATTATTCATGATGAAAAAGCAGCCCTTATTTTATTTATTTAGTTGCAGGCGCTTACTTAAGCTGAGATTTATAGAGCGTACTTAGAATTTGCTCAGACTTTACTTACGTAAAACTAAGCTGAGTGTTATATAACACAGCATAGCAGCTTATTTTAGCTCTTAAATGACTATTAAAACGATAAAGAGATGGTAATTGATACGCCTTGCCCATTAGATTCTTGTGATTCTTGAAAAACCCCAAAAAATTCTGATTGGCTCTACAATTGCGCTCGTCGCCTTGAGACATAAGATGTTGAGTCTCATTTGCTCAGTAATTTCACTAGCTACGGCGCCCTTCAGACCGAAACACAGAAATGTTAACACATTACTGCTTCACGGCAGAAATAGGCGCCGTTGTGGTACCCATAATCTAGCCGACATCCTGTGCAAAGGATGATCCTACTGGTAGCCTACCACTGCCACTGTAAGCTTACACTCAGCTAAGTTTTACGTAAGTAAAGTCTGAGCATAGTTTAAGTACGCTTTATACATCTCAGCGTTACACTGTTGCATAAAACCATCCAACTTAAAATATGTAAACAAAGAATGTCAATTCAAAAAAACATTCGAATGAAACATGGAAATAAATGTAAATGGCTTCAGTTCAGTGCAGAATCCAAGGATTTTTAAGAAAGAACAAAACTTGATCAAAACAAAAACTAATAGTCCATCTCGATTTTAACCGGGGTCTTCTGCTTTCCGGATTACCCAATGTCCAATCTGAGCTCTTATTACCTTTGTATTCTAATGTTATTGTAGCAGTTTCTCATTAAAACACGGATAAAACTACATTTTTTAAAATTGAAATCTAACTAGATCGATTTCTCACCCCCGAAACTACCTGTTTGCTGTATATATATATATACAAGCATTGCTCGTTTAAAGATATAAGATATGGAAGACTCAGCGGAGTAAATTCATCTGTTTATCCTCCTTTTGTTTTGCAGCGATATTGTTAAGTCCTCAAGATAAGACACCACCTATTATAATGCACCTATCATCCACCAACAAATGGACAAAAAAATGAATACAAAACATAATTATTTTATTAGCAGCCATGCGTAAAATAAACATGAAACAGTACTTGTTATGTTCACATGTTTCTTTGTTTACGGGCTAAATAAGTGAGTGTGTATCGCACGTCAATCTTAAGAGCATATAAATTCTTGACATTAAGCACACCGACCGGTATAAGAGGCTCCGGTGTAGGATGCCTTAAACGATAACAATAACCTTTTTGATATGATGTCCGTTTAAGCCGCCCTTAGCCTTGAGTTCGTACTATTAAAAAATTCTTTTAAATTTCGAATGTTTGCGATCATTGCTGCGAGAACAATTATTTCGTCCAAGACTGTGCTTGGCTAGTATTATAATAATAGCCTTTATTCACTGACCATGCATTTTAAATTCTGTACTACTTATTAACATCTTTTTCTTAAATCTATTAAAAAGTAAAATTATATTAATGTGCAGCAACCACTTTTATGGTCAGGTTGTCTTTCGACATAGGCCTCCCCCACTTACTTCCACTTATCTCTATCTATCTATCTTTTAATTTGACGTTCTCTTTATCGTTTCCCAGTTCTAGGGCCACTCTGATACATCCTTTGTCCGATCTCATTATATGTCCAGTCAAATTCCACTTGAGTTTTCTTATTTTCTCAAATACTTCACTCACATTTGTCCTTTTCCTTATTTTTGAGGTTGTCCACCGATGCCCTAGCTTTATGTTTAACATACTTCCTTCTATATTGCCTAGAACTAAGCACTAACTTTATATTTGTTGCTGGTAATGATATTTAGACTATCACAATTATTAGGAAATTAATTAATGTGAACAATTATTAACGTACTTTAATTAAATTATCTAGAATATATTGTGAGTCATCAGCCAATGAGTGTTAATTTTTTTATATTTCCCTTAGTCTTAGTACAGAATATATTTTACTAGCTGGTGCCCGCGACTTCGCCCGAGTAGGTAAAGGGTTTTTAAAAGTTGCAAGTTTGGAATTGGAGATTTTCTCATATCCTATCCCGGTTCCCGTTTTCGCTCCCGTTCCCAACATAATATTATATGAATATTATTTCTAACTAAACCTGCTATTGGTATAGTTATAGCTCATCGACGTGCAGTTTAATTTTTCTATATTCCCGCGGGAACCGTGGATTTTTCCGGGATAAAATGTAGCATAATTCCTTTCCTAAGCTCTAGTCTATCGCTGTACCAAAATTCATTAAAATCGGTTCAGTAGCTCCGGCGTAAAAGCGTTATACAAGTCAAACAAACTTACATTCACATTTATAATAATCGATACCTCGATTGTTTGTTATTGTGTGGCGGCATATATAAAGGTTAAAATGTCATTACAATTTAAAAAGCTTTCCATACAATACCAGCTCGAACCACAATTAATAATTCACTCGAGTTGTCGGAAGTCTTATAAACTTAATATTCGACATATCGATCGTAAATAACTGTAATTATCTCATATAGTTTGTGATACAATAACATACATTATGTTCGTGTTTATATGGACTTGCACTTCTTACCCAGATCAATTATAGTTGTTTTCGCGAAACTTTTAACATAAATAAGCATTTCTGTTGGTTTGTTGTTTCAAATTCAACATACCTACAGATGGAATAATTTATTATATGTTTATGTAGTTTATGTTGATTCAGTGTTAAGTTTTTGAATGTTTTTCATGTAAGCTGGATAGTGGACACACATTTATATTTAAGATCTGGACATATCCTATTCCAAAGCAAAATAATTTCATTTCATTTAGATAGAGTTTAAAATCATAAACAATTCAAATTATATTTATATTTCTTTGTATTATTTTCATGAATTACAAGTTTTGTTATCTGCGTTTTTAACGGTCTGCAAAATTTATAATCGATAGTAAATATTTTTATTTATAGCGATGTAAATATCTGAGCTTTCAGCCATGGATAAGGTAGATAATTGATTCAATGGGTGATTTTGAAATCCTGTTTCTGATAAAAATATTTGATTATAGTTTTACTGTTGAGAAAACAGTCGCGTGTAGTTCAGTTACGACTTATCGATCGATGAATTTTTATTTTATCGTGTCGCACGTATTCGTTGCGCAACACTATTAATGATTGATTCTTACAGAATTGTTTGTACGGTCGACTCGTGACTCATGACCAGTAGGTGTTCAATTTCGTATGCAGAGTCGATATCACGGTTACGGCGAAGAACACCCGATACGTAATGTTTGTAACGAAAGTAGCGTGCGATACTTCATTATCGTTTGTTGACAGTTCGCACGTATGTAAGTACTTTCGGTTTTGCAAACACTTATTTCTAGCATTGTTCACTTTGAACGCGTTGACTTTTTCATCCATCGTAGATGCTTTCATATCGATACTAAGCAATATTGAGTAGACGTCGACAGACTGTGTACGTGCACTGTAAAAGTATGACCGTTTTGTTAAGTGCCGCCATTGACGTCTAATAAACAAATTGACTCCCAATCGCCTGTTAAAAGGCCGTCAAAAAATGTTCGATCGTCGTTGTATATAGTTAAACATTAACTTATACAGATAACGTTAAAGCATTCATCCAAATTATCACCTTATTTGGCACTAATGTATACGCCTCACTTTTATTTGTTAAGTTATTATATGGACAGTTTTTCACTGATTACTTTGTCATTGCGTGGCGTTGTATTCAAAGCGCGGTCGTAACTCAACTAAACGAACACTCTGCCTAATACACGCGTAGGCAAAGTTTTGCTTCAGACAATTTTTGAGCGTGATTCTAGTTGTTTATTATACGTCAATGAGTGTCACGTTTAATTTTTTTTTCTCAATATTTCAACATTCTGTTTGAAGTACGAAGTACGAATTCATTTGTGTTCTTGTTATGTAAACTGTTGCAACAGATCTGTCGTGACTGAACGTCGTATTTAACGTGAATTATTTGCTCACAATGCGCGCGCACTGTAATATGGTATTCCCACTCCTTGAAACGGGTAGAAGTTCAAAAGTCAGTAGGTACATAAATTTGATAACCAAGAGGTCAAAGGTACCTACAACAGAGGTAACAAGTTAGAGGTAAGAAGGAAATAGTTGTAACTTTTTATTCTGCGGCCATATTGTAGCTATAAAACGCGAGGATTTGTTTGTCTGTCTTCTAGACAAGCAATTCGTCAAATTGTTATTAATTTGTAAAATATTAAGAACTTTGTTTGTTTTTCTATACCAAAGAAGTACTTATAACTTCGTGTATACTTTGATTTTTAGTAATCAAAAGTTATACAAATATACGCTCTCAATAAATTACTGCATTTATTAGCGCAAGATAATTTGTTTCATAGTATTCAAGTTTAACACATTCAGACCGATAGACGGAGTGGGGTAGAGTTATTTTTTAATATTATACAATTCGATCTATATATTTTCATGTTAAAAAATTTATTTAAAGCAAAGAAGTGGTCGTATAACCATTTGGTATCTAACAGGTAGTAATATATTGTTACTATGCGATGTAACAGTTACGGGGGAATTCGGGCTCATTATTTTTAGCGGTATTAATAAAGCAAATATCACTTTCCTTTAACGGTTGTTCGCGATTGATGCCCGTGAGGTAATTAAAACGGTTGGAGAAACTCAACGCCCTAACTGTAGTGTTGTCGTAAGGCTGCTCAAATATCGGCGCGAGCCACTAGTTTATCAAAACACGAGAGATCATCGACCCTGATTATGATATCGGTTTGGATATTGTCAAATATAGCATTTGTATGTTTTAATTCTTACGTTAAATTCCCAGTTACGAGCACGAATCAAGTACCGATACATACTTATCTAAATTACACAGATTTGAGATTTTTTTTAAATCAATTGTTACCTTAGATCATTTATTATACATATAGATAGACTGTTACAGCTATGAAATCGTCAAAATAAAATTGAGGTTAACTGTTAGCCTCTATTTTGAGCAATGCACGCACACTAACACAAAGCGACATACAAATCGCGAATGTAAGACGTAGCTTGTCACGCACACTAAAGTAATAAACCTGGCTTGTTTTCATCGGTTGTCTAGCAGCAAGAGGCTGTATATAGATGTATAAAATTTATCTAATGATATTTACTTTTCAACTGTCTGTTCTTTGAAGTCGGTATCATCGTAATTGTTTATTTTGGATCAATACAGATAGCTATATTTTTTTTAATCTATAAAAAATATCAACACATTCAATATGAATTCGTGATATACTGACACGATATTATAATAGTCTTATTTAATTCAATTGCTGTCATATTAAGTTTATAATAAGTATGTAAATAAAAGATGTAACGTTTATATTTCTCGAACACAATTCACCAGACAGTCGGGCGAAAGATTTGTGAGTATTGAATGAGACTGTACTGTCATGTAACGATCGTTCGGGTTAATTCGGCTCGAGGCAATTAAGGTATATTGCAACCTCGCCTTGATGGAAGATTTAAAATCTGTCGTGCGATCTTAAGCGCACACCTTTCCTTAAATATTTCACTAAAATTAGTTCTCTCATAAAATAAAATATGTCCATACAAAAGAAATATTGACAATAAAAATAATTATGGGTTCCAAATCGAAATAAAAACTACTTATCTCTCAAGTTGTACTAAACTGCACGCAAGTAATAAGGCGACACTATATGCCAGCGACCTTGAGCGATATGAGCTCACGGCTGCAGGCCCGCCATCTATGTAACAAAGCCAATATTTTAACATTCTTACGTGGAAAACGTAACATTTTAACAGGTGCTAACAGTTTTTATGCTTACAATCCTCGTTCTTCATTACTAATTTGAATAAATTCACCTACACAAAAAAGTACAAGCTATAAGAATAACTTTTCTGAGAGTAGTACTAAAGACATGCGTCATGCCATGCCAAAAAACTTGTTTAACTACAATGAAAAGTGGTAGTTCAAAAAGGCTCTGGAGTGTTAACTATAACCAACAGCTTACTTACATTAGCAACCTACAAATGAGACATAAGTGTATGCGTAACAGGATTAAGTAATGTTCATTGCTCCAAATGCTATATTTTAAACTTGTCTACAAACACCTTGTTTGCGTGTTTTCTGCTTACCCTTCACCATAAAATATGTTATTAGTTTAGGAGTTCACTGGAAACAAACATCAGGACACTGGATTTATTTATATAAAAAGATGTTGAAAGAAACTTAAGATATTGGGTACTGGGCCACTCAGTTCCAACAGGTGTCCAACTGAGGTGTTAACTGTATTGTTCGGTTCATTTGTGTCACAATAAATACAACCGAGATTGTCCCAAGCTCCGTGACAAGACAATAATAACAAGTTTTAAATCTCAGCTCTCGAATCATTTAATTTAAATATTGCCCGAGCCAAAAGGAAAATGTCAGAACTTACCGTTACAGCGTGAGCGACGGATAGCGGAAACTACAAATTATATGGCCCTCATTCTGTTGGTCTGTCAATGTTCCTATAAAGCATTCACCCGGAACTCTGATTGTGGAAAATTTCCCGCTACGAATGATTCAAAGCATAATGTGGAGATTCATTTATCAGCTTCGACATATTGTAGACTATATATCCAATTATATTATTTATTGCTTGATGTGGATAGCTACAAATTATTTAAGAGCACAGCAATACTTAAAGGAATTAGTGAGTTTGGTTTTAGCCCACAGGCTGTGGATACCAATCGTGATTAAGAATGCATCGTCGCAATGCAATCGCAAAAGAGATGTATCGAATCCACATACACGTACTTAAGGTAAATTGCGGGAATAAACTAATGAATTTGATACTTTAGCAAGTTTGAATTTTTTTACAGATTACTTTCATATTTTTTTTAGTACCTACGTAAATATTTGTATGTTTTGTGCTTCCCCCCTAAGCTGGTAACCTCCCCTAAAAAGTGGGGATGAAAAAATATTGGAAACTTACCTAATGAGGTATCGTTGGATAGGTCTTTAAAAGTTAGGTTCAAGTTTGATACATGACTTTTCCTTTGGGGGTTATGTTTTGAAAATAATGCGGGATAAAGGAAGATATATGTTATATTTACGTAATAGCTTATAACCTTATGATTTCCATATGTTTTTTATTTTGTTTGATCATTTCCTTTTGTAGACTATCGTGTGCAAACATAATAATCTACTTTTATACCCTTTTTATTTTTTTTTACCTGAACGGTAAAAAAAATAATAATAATAAATAATATTTCATTTAAACCGTAACGGTGATTGGTTAAAGTTTGATTATTTAATTTATCTCATTCGTAGTAAAAGTTAAAAATATTTTAGTGCCCCTATTTTGCGTGGTAACGCCCTCCGTCAAGCCCTTTAAAACTCAGTGCGAGTTCGTCAACAACAGTTTTCTTTCGGCGTTTTACTTCACTATAAGAGCCTCAAATATTAGTAGAAATGAATATGAAAAATGATAAGCATATTGGAATGTGGCTTGCGTCATCGGCAGATTTCCCATCTTGGTCCAAATACATACACTGTAACTTATCCTTAAGGCTAAGCTCACATAAAAATATGAGATTTTCTCGAGATTCTACAACTAAATGAAATATTGTATAAAAAAGAAATTTAAATGTATATAATATATTTAAACCTTTTCTTCCGTTGCATAAACTGAAAACACTATTGGATGATACTTGTTTGATACTTTTATAAATCGATAACGATGCTTACTTTTAAGAATATGATAATTTGCTTGAGAACCACATCTCCCATACAAGCGAAAATATTAGTACATAGAAAATACGCTTAGTAATCCGTTACGAATGGCAAATTTAAGTAGGTTCTTTAGTATTGCCATAATTAATTGAATAAGTTTTGGGACTTACGCTGTTAAGTTCGGAGCAAAAATATCGAAACGCATATAGCCTATATGCAAAGGTAGGCCTTGATATCTTATCTGGTACAACGATTAGCCCTTACACAATTTCCTTTGTGACATACATTATTATCGTAATTTTAACCGTGAGGCTAGGGCCTCTAAAAATGCACGCCGAGTCATTGGTATATTAGTACCTTCTTGCTACACCCGTACACAACTCGCTGCTCAATATTTATAAAGCAACCACAAAAATTCTGTATCGTATAGTGCACAGTCCCATATTGATAGGTTTAGTATTAACAACTCAAACATTTTACATTACCTATGAATTTACTATTCATTCGGTGCTCGAAGTTCGGTTTCAGTAGTTGGTCTAAATGGGATATGCATATTTAGGATGTGGTTGTGAAAATATTATGACTATTAGTTCCAGTTTGATTTCAAGTTATGACATGTCCAGCCATTGGTAGTGGCCGGATATTATAACACGTGGTGGTAACTGTTGTTCGTTCTATATGTATCTCGATACCAACGACACGTCATTCGCGCTATTCCAGGTTTACTGTGTCAACAGTGCGCTACGTGTTCCACTAACATACGCTTCGAGTGTTGTAGTCAACACCGTAATAATTGGCAACAAATTTAGATATATTGGTGTAAGAGCCCGCGACCATCAAACCTTCTTTATCAGTAAGAGCTAATAGATTATCTGCGAATGTCCCTCACACAGGTAAAAATATTTCAGAAGTACCAGTTTTCTTGTCAATCACACAATTCCTATTTTAAACTTCTTAATTATTTTTTCTACTTTTTAGTTTGGCTTCCTATCAAAACAAACACTTAATATGCCGTTATTAATTATTTATGCAACTGTTGTGTAATAAGGGGTATTAAAACACGAATGTAGATTTATCTCACGAGGCGAAGCCGAGTGTGATAATAGTATCACATGAGTGTTTTAATACCTAATTATCAACAGTTGCATACAAGACTTTATCTACACACAGAATATGAATCATTTAAAAGATTCTGAAACAGTTAGCTTACTGCTAACATTAAAACAGCCAGTCCTAGCAGTAACTTAATATCATACATTACTGATTTTATACAAATAAACTAAGTGTAAATGAAATACTTAATTATTTATTTTAGTAGTTATTTACATTTTCTATTGTGCAATTATTAAAATTCACTTGAATATTATGTTCTTTTGCAGCGTTTAAAATATCCGGCGGTGTGCTGTCAAAACTTCAATCGCTCATTTTTTCAAGAAAAATGGCGGGGTCGAGGTCGAATAACCTACTTTTTTTTTACGGCGCGCCAGGTTCTGGTAGTGTGGAACGCGCGTAAACGAAAATGTTCTTTTTTTGAAATTCATACAGATACCACGCATCGAGCAATAAGAATGTGGCTGTTTGTTGATACTCTTTGCGCATGAAGGGATCGAAAAAAAACCAAGGAGTGTTGTTATGAAATTCAGTACAACATTACAACACTCGTTTGGATGATGTAATGGTTATTACGATATTGGGTGTTTTAATGTTGGTAATAAGCTAACTGTTTCAGAATCTTTAATAGAGGATTTAAAGCATGGGTGTAGATATATATAGTTTAAGATACGCCATATATTATCGTTTTTTTTAGATTATTTCAGTGATTCCATTTATAATACAAATGGGGCGATCTGCACCACTTTTTCTTTGGAAAAAATTATTTCTGAATAACAATTCTATCTAAATGTTAACTTAGGAGTTGAGGTTCTTTCTTCATGTTGAAATAATCGATGAAAGAATTTCTATTGTACAAAAAAAAGGTTATGTTATTAAAAATATTGGCTGAGGAAACACTTAGATAAAGATAGATCTTCTCCACTGTTAGATCGGGAATGAACTTATAAAGGGCAAAGTGAATATATGTGAAGTTCTTGTAAGACAGAGTATTTGAAAAGAATCTCTTCTTTTCAAATACTCTGTCTAGAAGAGAAGAGGAATCAAGTAAGTAAGAGAACTGGTATAAAAGATTTGATGCTAGTTGAGGAAGGCAGGCAAGCAAGGGGTGATTGTATGTTTGTTTGAAAGGGAAGAATGGACGCTGGCAAATTGAGATCTCCTATCTCTTGCCTTCACTGAAATACGACCGATGTTTTATGTAAGTGTATTTTGGGAAGTGGGCACGATATCGCAAGCAACGGCTACTAATAAAAAACCGAAATAAATGATAACACGATAAAACAAGAGCTAGATTATATTTATACATTATCAATGTTATTGACCCTCGCAAGGCCAAAGCCCTTCTCGAAAAAAAACTATAAAATCTTTTAGTGATATTGATTGCATGTCACTTCGCAACAAACTATTAACCATAGCGAATATCTTTACGACAATCTTTGCGTTGCGTTCATTAATAGCAATCCATAATCATTTACAATATCAATTATAGGATTTCGTTAATTTTTCGCACAAAATGGTGATGTGATTAACTAACGCCAAAATGGGAAGCGGTAAACTTGGCTTTAGTATTAAGAAGGACAAAGTGAATACGTCAGAGGCTAAAAAGACTGAGTTTAGTGTTAAAGAGAAGTGCAAGAAGCTACAGAAGAAATTTAAGAAGACTGACAAACAGAAGACTGAAGAAGATGTGAAGGAAAAGACTATTTGGTGGAACCAGTGCAGTGGTTGTGAGTATCAATGTATTTGTGCAAATTAAACAAATCTGAGGAGGTAGCTGAAGGCACTAAAATAAAATAAAAATTACTAGGAAAAAGGCCAAAGTTTTCATATTATATGGCATATTACACGTAATTTGAAAACCTAGCTAAAAACATAGTTATAGTAAATAGTGAATCTAGAGAAGAAATTAATTTAAATTATCCATTCATTCTTTGCGTAATTAAAATGCACTTCGTTAAGCATTTGTAATCCCATAGTAATAGAGGTTATTTATTGCGATATCTAATTAGAATTCATCATGCAGATCACACTAAAAAAAAGGTCACGACTCGATTCAATCAATGGGCCCTTCAAGGGCCGTCCGGTTAGTTATGCTCTTTGAATAAACAATGAAGGGAAATTAGAGCAGCTTTTGAAATAACCAGTACCTCCTGCTATTTAGAACTACGTTAGCGAGGACAGTCCGTGCGACCTTTACTTATAATTTGGGCCCTTCTAATCATCTACCAGTTTCGACATTGACTTTCGCGATTCATAACCCTGGCCCTAATTTCGGAGTCATGTTTTTTGATTGACTCGTTGTATTATTATTTACAACCAAATGCTACCAATGGTTGAGTTAAAAGTTATAGTTTACTTTCAAGCCATACAGACTCATTTAATATTTGAAATTTATTTTGCAATCTACGATATCCAAATTATTAGTATTTTAAAGATTTTCGGTTTCAATGTAAAAAATTTTTAAAGTTACGAGATCCTCAAGAAATTACGAGACCATCAAGATGACCTGACAACAACTACCTAAATTCTGACAGGTATCGCCATTGCGTTTGGCATTTTCAGACTTTAGATGTTGTCCAATTAGTCCAGTAATGTCACTATCTACGGCGCTTTTCAGACTAAAAACATAATAATACTTCCACATTTACGGCCTTACCAATAAAATTGGCATAATGTTATAAGTAAGAATAAACCAAGAATATGTAAAATGTTTACAAATAGACATTTTGCTTATGAATTGTTTGTTCGGAAGTATAACGTTTCCTGCGTTTATTTGCAAGGCAGCTTGTCATTCGGAAAACTTCAGAATTATCAACGTACTTAAAAATCGTACGTACTTATAAATGACCAGAGATTGGAACTTGTGGACACTACGGTCTTCTTGGGTATCACGTTAGATAAAAAGCTTCAGTGGGGTCCACATATTACCCATCTAGCAGATAGACTCAGCTCTGCGGCATATGCAGTTAGAAAGATTAGAGAGTACACGAATGTTGCGACCGCTAGATTAGTGTACTTTAGTTATTTTCACAGCATCATGACGTACGGTATATTACTATGGGGTCATGCTGCTGACATTGATATAGTGTTTGCACTGCAAAAGAGGGCTGTTCGTGCTATATATCAGCTTGGTTATAGACAGTCTCTCAAAGAAAAATTTAAAGAAATAAATATTATGACTGTTTATTGTCAGTACATTCATGAAAATTTAATATATGTTCACAAAAATCGTCACCTTTTTGCTCTTAATAGTGATTTTCATTATTATAACACTAGACATAAGGGATTGCTGGTAACTAATTCTAGTAGGCTTCATAAGATACATAATAGCTTTAAGGGTAAATGTATACACTTCTACAATAAAGTCCCAGCCACTGTTCAGGCATTATCTATAAATAAATTTAAATGTTTTATAAAAAAATGGCTCTGTCGTAAATCCTATTACTCCACTGCTGAATATCTAAATGATCGGACAGCCTGGGACTAGATTGTGATTATTTTATAGCGACTGTACAATATTGTATATTTTTATTGAAAAGAGCGCAAAAAAAAAGAATGCTGGGAGAGTTTCTTGCGCCGCTTCTTCTCTCTCAGAGCGCCATTTGTTTCCGAAGCGGTAGTAGTATCTAGTAGTATAAGAAATGACATCAAAAAGAATTCTAAAGGAATCAATTTTGAGAAAATAAATGCCTTTTATGCCTTTTATGCCTTTATTATCATTGTATTGACAGTGTTGCTGTGTTGTCAACGATATTGTAAACATTTTGCATTTTATTTGTTTATCATCAGTTATAACTTTATACCAAGTTTATATGTAAGGCCGTTAATGTTTGGCGACAGAAAAAGACGTCCCTGTCCTAACTATATATTTATACAAACTGATTCCCGCGACTTCTTCCGTGTAGATAAAGGGTTCCTAAAATAATAAGCATGTTTGGAATTGACGATTATCTCATGTCCTATTCCAGTTCCCGTTTTCGCTCCCGTTCGTAACATATTATTATATGAATCTTATTTCGAGGAAGATTGCTACGGCAAACTAAACCTACTATTGCTATAGTTACAGCTCATCGACGTGAATTTCAGTTCTTTACAAATCCCACGGGAACCATGGAATGTTCTGGGATAAAATGTAGCCTATGTCTTTTCCCAAGCTCTAGTCTATCGCTGTACCAAATTTCATCAAAATCGGTTCCGTAGCTGCGGCGTAAAAACGTAACAAAAAAACTTACATTCACATTTATATTTTAGTAGTGATAAATTAGATACCTTGTAGTATTTAAGGCGTGTCTCCTTCTATGAGAACGACATAAAGCTAATAATGTCCCAAGTTTTCCGCCGACGAGCCGGCAATATTTCTCTTAAACTATGTCAGTGAAAAGCGCGTGAGAATCTGGTGAAATGAACGCGCCATTGCGCTGCAGTCGTATGCACTACTCCATGAACACTTTCTAAAGTAGCATAGTGCATGTACATTAACGTAGCGATTCTTGTCCAGGAACTAGGCGACCGATCGTATGAAAGTTGTTTGTATTTCCTCGTGCACAATATCATTATGATTGGCTCCACAATATGCCAAGATATTATTCATCCGGGTTATTTACGTAAGACCATCTATCAGAACTGTTCCGGCAGATATTTGGACGAGGAAATTTTTACTTAAGTTTGCAGCCGTTTTGTACTTATTAAGGTTGGTAAACTTTATCAAGTTTTTATTTATAAAGTTCAGTGGGTAAGTAATTAGGTATTATTTAAACATTTGGAGTCATTTAAAGCTAGCTGCCATCTGCAAATTTTAGACTAATGAATCGATTTTATTCTTTCTCAGCTAAGTAACCAAATAACAAATAAATGTTGATAATACTTTTACAACTTAAATGCTCAGTTTAGTAGGTGACTGTTAACAAATTTTTGGAGCTTTTTTGACTGATACTTTTGTGTTTGTATTCGCTCTATTGACTATTCTGAATAATATTACAAATTGACGACTTTTCTACTTATAACTACACTTTTTTTGCTCGGACCACTTTACTTCTTGGTTGTCTCTCTCCCTCTCCTTCTTGTTACAACCCCCCAGAAGCAAGAAGGACTCTAAATCAGGTCTCTATCTGCTCACTATAGCGTATAAAATTTAACACAGGCATATTTATGCGTCTGATCCCCACAACGACCTGTCAACTCTCCATATTAAATGCATTACTCATTACCAATCTTAATTGCGATTTGTTCGATGATAGATGGAGTGTTTTATTACGAATTTTTAGGACAGGCAAAGGGTTCAAGCCCATACAGCCGTATTGATTATTTAATAATTAATTGTCAAATCCATCTCTGTAAGATTTTAACAAAACTGTTATTTCTAAAAACGTAGGATAGCACGAGGAATAAATCATTTTAATGTTTTTTTGTTTACTTTGTTAGGCCAAAGAAGTATTACTTCTTGCGTGCATACATAAGTACACACACACTTTATTTTAGAATTCTTTGAGAATACATTATTCTATATTAATTTAATTTATATGTATCTTTAATTAGTGTAACTGGTCTGCGATCGTAATTTCTTAAGTAAATAAATAAACCCATGGTTTGGCGTCTAGGTCATAAAATTTACAGATTAAAAAGTAGTTGTATTTTTATTAATATAGAGATCTGACTAAGTTGAGAAACTAAATTATGTTTTATTTGCACAGATATTGAGTCAACAGGGTAAACCGCCCTTTTATTGATTTATCTAAATCTATCGTCCAAATGAGATTTCTTCAGTGTTAATCCCGCAAATATTTGCAAGTCTCTTGCCAGAGTTTGGCGAGTCAACATCTCCTGAGGATGTCTCGTGTAGAGGCAAAACACGTGCCGAATTGTTTAAAGACAAATATTGGCGAAATGAACATCAAGAAAACTCAAAATTTTTTGGATAATTATGGATTTCTGCAAAATAACGCCTACTTCAAAAAATTTTAAGAAATCCCATAGATGGGCTTGGCTATTAATGGCTATTTTTGTAAACAATGACCAAAAAATAAGCTAGCTAAGAAGTGAGAGTTATCACAAAATAACAAACTGTTTGTATGTGTATCTGTAAATTTGATCCAGTTTCTGCGTTGGTTCTCTTTTGACGCGATTAAATAATGACTTGCTCGTCAGTTTTCTTACGGCCGTTTTCAATAACCTATCTATCCTCAGTTTAACTTACCAGAGGTAGACAAATCTACCCTTTTACGCCTACTCACATTTCTATAACCTATCGACATAAAGTATTGGACTATACCAATATTGGACATAGCTATGGATAGATAAGATCTTGTCATAAAACGGTGACAGCAATGTATCCGTAACTAATAATAATCCGTAAGAGATACGTTATTGAAAATGGCTGTAAATGATTAACTACAATCCAATCTGGTAGAGCATTTATATAAAAATAATGATAATAGTTGCAAAAATTATTTAAAGGCGAATAAATAAACTTATGTTTGATCACCAACTGATACTCGCTTGCAAAACCAGAAGAATCACGGGAGCTTGGGGGCTTTTCAGGTGGAAACGATTCTTTTAAAGCTAACCTTTTCCAATCGAATAAACTTGTATGTTAATAGTTCCATGATAACTACACTCTGAAGGATCGCTGCGACAGGTTTTTGTTCCACTTAAAATGTCTATAAAAACTCTTTTTTTTCAGTAAGCGAAATCGACCAATACCTATGGATGGTAGGAGGATCAGCCGGAGCCCTGGCGCTCACAGGTGTGGCAGCAGCCTCCGCGTTCTACCTCAGCACCAGACCCAAGCCGGAGAAACCACTCGTAACCCTTCATGAACAAAGCCTGCTCGAACCTGTGAGTACTATCCTAAAGTAAGCCATGACTATGTTATGTTATGCATGATTACTGCCTATTAAATGTCTTCCATGGGCAGAGTTTGATGGCAACAGTGGACATTCCCATTTTACACTGAACTCTAGTAAATTTTATCAGCTATACTACCTTAATTGGAGAGATTTTAGATTCTTGTCAAAAATGCTTTATAGAATTTAAGTTTCATTACTCAATCGTATCATGAATTAGGTATGTATGTTAAGATAGTTGTGGCACTTAAACACGATTTAAATTTAAGTCTCCGTATTTTAGTGGCTGCAAATTTTAAAAAAGAGTTAATATTTGATTGGAAATTTTGTTTATCGAAGAGGTTTTTCATGCTGCAACTCACTTTGCTATAACCTGCCACAAGACACCGGTGCAAAGCTTCTAACTATCACTACATATTATAAAACAAGTCCTCCGCCTCGTCCGTCTGTCTGTTTCGCGATAATCTCAAAAACGACTGCACCTATCTTCACGTTGTTTTAACCATTGGATAGAGTGCTTCTAGAGAAAGGTTTAAGTATATCATTTTGTTAAGCTTTTGTATATATTAAGGAAATTTGTTGGAGATGTCGGAAAAAATAAGCCGTCTAGAAGCTTTGAACGAAAACGCTGTCTAAACCCTTTGAGATATAACAAAATAATGCATGGTGGAATTGTGTGTATTATATAGATCTATATAAAAGTCTGCGATGGCGTATGTCTATCTCTTAAAGATAACATTTTAATATTTTCAAAATATGCAATTATAAAGTGGTAATGTTGAAGACGTTTTCACTAATACGATATTAATCGTTGTCATTTTCTATTAGCATAACAGCGTCTGTTGGGTCAACTAGTTAATATATATTACATTTACACGACAATTATGTATATTCCTAGAAAAAAATATCGAAAATATCGCTCTGTTTTATATTTGTCACGCAAGGCTTTTTTGGCCCAGGGCGGCGCAAACTAAAGAAATGGGTTCTAATGGCTAAACTATTGAGTCATGCTTTTCACGCATAGTTAATATATCTGCCTATTATTAATAATATAATATAATATCATTGCCTACTTGTTTGTAAAATTGTTGTCTCATGGCGACCTTTAAATTCATATTTTTTTTCATTATTTGCTGTTGTAAATTTCCGTCGTTTAGCTCAGTGTTGTTAAAAACATTAAAAATAATATAAACAAATTTAATATTAGCGACGGCGTTCCACCATTAAATGCCACTGATTGTGATATCAAGGATTAAGATAAATGATTATTCTGTTGGGTAACAATTCACAGCAGACTTAAAATGTGGGGTTCATAACCGATAAGTAATATTGTGATTGCTAAATAGGTCGGTTCCTGATTAAATTGCTGATTCATTGCTCATCTTAATGATCAGCACGTGACGTTTTGCACGATGCTTATGCTGCATTTAGTGCTCGCCCGACTGTCAGCGCTGACGTCGGTCTAGCCTAGTGCGTACAACACTCGCTGACCATTTTGCGTTTAGTGCTCAGCTGAGAGCAATCTTGATTGCGCGTGTATAATTGCAAAGAAAATGAATACATTTTAAACCTTTTTTATATGTGCGTACTACTTACGCAAACGATTACGGAATAAAAGACGGAGAAGATAATATCATGTTTACCCAATTATTATAGAGCGTCTAATTGTAGGAAAGCAATATATTTGAACATGCCAGCGCATGAGTTTTTCTTTATGATTTTTGTTGACGATGTTACATACGCGCTCACAGTCGGTCGCTCGGTCAGCGTCTGAACTGAACGCTCTAATATATCGGCATAGCGCTTCAGCGGACCGATAATCTCGACCGACTATTCTCGTTAGCGCGACGCAGCTATACGCGTAGCAATTCGACAGCGCTGCTGAAAGCGCCTCATATATTTTCATAGTTATAGCTACGTTGGACCGACATTAGCGCTGACCGTCGGTCGAGCACTAAGTGCAGCATAAGCATCGAGCAAAACGTCACGTGCTGATCATTAAGATGAGCAATGAATCAGCAATTTAATCAGGAACCGACCTATTTAGCAATCACAATATTAGTGTTTTCGAACCGTTGCTATTGCCTTTTAAAAGCCAAGTAGCGGCCAAGGTATACTGAAAAAGGTAAATTTCCTTTGTCTTATCTTTGGATTTGAACAAAGTATTAATTCAGCGAAGTTTTACTAATACACTAATTATAAATTTCGCTAAGATTTGTCGTCACCTGGTGGTAAGTGATCACCGCCGCCCACATTCTCTTGCAACATCAGAGGAATCACAGGGGAGTTGGCGGCCCTTAAGGAATGTGGACGCGCTTTTTTTGAAGGTACCCATGTCATATAGTCCCGGTAACACTGCACAAGGAAGCTCATTCCACAGCTTTGTAGTACGTGGAAGAAAGCTCCTTGAAAAACGCACTGTGGCGGACCGCCACAAATCCAGATGGTGGGGATGATATCCTAATTTGTGGCGTGTCGTGTGAAGGTGGAATTCGGTGGCAGGAATCAGTTGAAATAGCTCTTCAGAACACTCCCGTGACTTAAAATAATTGTAAGATATTTCCATACTTTAAAAGTAATTTCCGTGTTCTTAGTGGATTCACACTCAGTCAGTTCTTCTTCACATTTGGGTACTTCAAAATTTCATAAGCTCCTAAGTCTAATTTAATTACTCAGACCCCGATATTGTTGTAAACAAATTCCACAGTTATTTTTCATTTACGTCACTGTAAATTGAAAAGTGTTTTATGTGGAGATGGATCAGGTTTCTATAAAAATAATTAATTGAATTATGAATAGCTAAAAATTCTCCAATTTTGGATCAATTGGTCCTTGCAATATGATAGTTAACTACACGATACTAGTCTCCAAAAAGATTAGCATCTTTGATTGTTTAAATTGCTATAAATTATAAGTTTCATTGTTAACTGTAACGACTGTCTTCCACCTCATTCTGTTATCGTTCCCCCGTCTCCCAAGTCTTTTCTTCTCAAGCTTCCTCAGGTCCTAATATCTTGCGATATTTGACCAAATATAATATTATATAGGTACAGCCTAAGATTAAGGATTGGTCTCCGCTGCGCTCCAGCTAGAAACCGCACTACCTAAGTAAAAATAGCATTTAAAAAAAAATACGAAATACTTACTGATGATATGTGATGCCAATGTCTTTCCTATTTCTTGTAGTATTATTTTTACAAAGATTTACTACGCAACCTGGCATTTTGGTTTCAATTATTAGCAAACTTTAACAGAACATGTGGCACGTCAACGTCATACATTGTTCGAGACTGGCTCGTGTACGCCCACTTGGGCTTAGTATTAGTTGCCGCACTTTGCTACTACGCCTGCGCTATCTAGTTGGAGTGCAACTGACCAATCCTTAATCTAAGGGTACAGCAAAACTATCTTATAAAAACTCAAGATTCAAGGCGGGAATCGTCTTTACTTGCGTAGTTAAAACTATCGTTAAAATATTTTTCTTTAATAATCTTCGATCATATCAAAGTAATGGGAACGCATGCATCAAAATACTATTAACTAGTGAAATTACATTATCTTCAAATACATTCCTCTGGAATTGACTTAGCCCACAAATCAAGTAATACAATCTGTTTATCTTTTTATTTTAATGGAATTGATCGTGATCATGGACATGATCTGACCACAAATATTCTCAGTTTCAAAAGCCGTATAGCCACGCATCAAAGTTCAAGATGTCCCCGACTTGACGCTTCTCTTGGCAGTGCGCATCTTCGAGCGATATTTTTAACTCATTGTACCAATAGTTACCCTGCCCGCAACTCTGCCAGTTCCAACAGCACTCTAGCGAAAGTGACACTGGAAAATCCCTATTAAATTATCACCACACATTTTTAGGCTCAGATTATCGTGGTCAGAATATACCGTGAAGTTTTAACCGCGCCTTTGTGACGGTTACGCAATGTTCGTTGTTTGAATATTTGTGAATAGTTTGTGATTTGAGTGAAAATGAGTTGTGCGTGCTGTAGTGGAGTTGAACCTATTCGTCCACCGATAAATCTGGGTGATCAATCGGAGAGTATCAAAGTGAGTTAATATAAGTGTGGTTAATAATTCAAATTTAAGCATTATTTCGATATTTTGCAATAAGATGTTAATGTTAACCGAAATCTTAGAAACATGAAGTATTTATGATCAATTTCTTCGATTATTCATGATAATTGTTCATTTACTGCCTCATAGTATGCGTTTGTTGGCAATGCGTTCTGAATAATTTATCAATGATACCCCAATGACGAGTTGAAAATAGTTCGAACTTTCTAGATTCTTTTTATTGGTCTAAATGATGATTCGTGACTTTTTTATGTGTAAAATTAACTGTTAACGTAAGTTTATTTGAATGAACTGTTAGTGGGGCAATATGCAACTAACAAGGGGGCAAATTTATCAGCAGCTGATATCTATTTTTTATTAATTTTAATAAATATAATATATAATAACCCATCGATTATTAATACTTTAAATGGTATCTATTTAATCAAGGTTAATGTTTTTAAACATAAGCTGCATAGTTAACAGTTCAAATCAAGCATTGAAACAGTTAATGAATATTAGACACGAGTGCATTATTTAAAATTTATATGTTTGTTTTCAAACTCATTATTAATGTGCTCTTTAATAGTGTACTCGAGGTATGCGAGCATGAACATTTGTTTAGACACCGTGATTTATATGGGCGCGTCACAGTTCCTTCAGCTGAACATTACTTATATAGAAACTTACATAAGTTCAAGTAATATTAATATATTATATTCTAGCTGACTCGACAGACGTTGTTCTTTATATAAAATACTCTTTTTTTATGAATTTGTAAATAATATTTCATAATATCAAGAATTATTTCGTAAAAAATGCTCCCTGTTGTTATAATGAAATTGTTTCACAGCGGAACTGTCTAACCGTGCGTCACTAAATTCTCTCATAGAAAATATGTCCATACAAAACAAATATTGAAAATAAAAATAATTATGGGTCCCAAATCGAAATAAAAACTAACCTTTCTCTCAAGTTGGACCAAACTGCACTCCATGAAATAATCCCCATTAAAATCTGTTTTTAGTTAAGGAGTCCATTCCGGACAAACAACGTGTCACGTAATTTATATATATTAAGATATTCAGAATAAATTTTATACAAACAAGATAACGCACATAATGTGATACATTAATAACTAATTAGTAATTAAAAATTTGTAGTTCATATTAAGGCTTAACCAATATGAATCCTGCCTGTGTAATCTGGATTAATGAGACGTAAAGGTATTTTATTGTTACTAATGTTTAACGATACCGTCGAAACGGTAAACACATTAATTTTACGGTCAGTAAAATGACTTTGGGATAACCATTAAGAAATATACAAAAGCTGCTTTTCTGTTCATACCAGTTAACGAGCGAAATGGATTTATACAAATTAAATTTATTCTGTTGGTCACGTGGGTAACGGTAAAATAAATATATATTGCCTCTCTAAGCTTTCTGAAATAGAGCTGTCACCTTCGAATCTCAGATTCTATTCTAATCTTCTGTGGTGCTGATTTTTGAAGTGAAAACTTCTCTAATGGCGTTGAGCACTTTTCTTGGGAAGGGTATAAAATACTAAACTCGCGTCAGGACACGTGGCCTGATCGAGAATTCGTAAGACAGTAGTCGGAATTGTGGATGATAGAATAATAGTTCGGCTATTTAATGATCATACGGTCATTGGACCAGTGGTTGAATCATCAAGATGGCGAAGCCGATACACGAATCTCAGCCGTGAAATATTTTTACAGTTTAACATGGATGAAAGTTGTTATTCTGAGAGATAAACTTTTTAATGTAAAACAATTGTAATAGTTTTGAAGTGTTATTTTTTTTATGTAATATAAATTGTCATTTATGTGTTATCGTAAACTACAAACCATTCCAAAATATTCAAAAATGCACAACGTTAATGTTCAAGTAAACACTACTGCTTCTGTTGATTCGAATATGAATGAAATCAGACTAACTGAAAGAAATAAAGATATGATTTGATCTTTATTACACAATTTTATCTTTGGTCTAGGTAATGGTGAAAGTCTCGAGTAGTCTTGTGGAACTGTTGTGTCGGGTAACAGTTAACACAATGTAACGCAAAGGGATTCTTGTGACATTTATCATATCACGACTTCAACCTTTAATAGATATTAAACTCGCTATTATGCGCCTAATAACGCAGTATGAATAATTAATATGTTATAATATTATGTATTCATCAAATATGTGTTATTATCAATGTGATTGATTCGAAGTTACTATTGTAGGCATTAGTCGTGAAGAACATGCTGGGAAGGTGTTAAAAGATAATTTAAACATGTCTTAGACACTTGTTGTGTAAGACACTGACTTAACTGTAACAACATCAGTGACCCAACAATAACGTCTAAAATGGAGTTAATCTATTTCTATTACAAATCAGTTTTAAGCTTGTTTTTTTTTTTTATGGAATAGGAGGACAAACGAGCGTACGGGTCACCTGGTGTTAAGTGATCACCGCCGCCCATATTCTCTTGCAACACCAGAGGAATCACAAGAGCGTTGCCGGCCTTTAAGGAAGGTTTTTTTTGAAGGTACCCATGTCGTATTGTCCCGGAAACACCGCACAAGGAAGCTCATTCCATAGCTTTGTAGTACGAGGGAGAAAGCTCCTTGAAAACCGCACTGTAGAGGACCGCCACACATCCAGATGGTGGGGATGAAACTAAAACTGTGTTTTTAACTAAAACGACGTTAAGCACACCATAAACTGAAGTGTACAGGAACAATTAAAGGAACGGAACGCAATTTTTATCAGCTGTCATCTATCTGTCATCATATAATCTAAATCTTCCATATGAATATGACTATCCGTTAGGCACACCTGAGACAAGCTTCGACTCGTGTTTAAAATATAAGCAATGTCTAAATATTGTTGAACACTAAACAACAGAAAAACACAGATTTTCATGTGGGCGGGGGGCTCAATAGGTTAAACCGTTGACTCTCACAAGCAACGGAGGCCCTTTGGTCCTCGCCCGCCACGTATCAATGTGTTTTCGATTTTCGAATTCATATATTGTGCGATTATTCACCGGTATGCTCGTTTGTCCTACTCTTTAAAAAAGTACAAAAAATTAAAAATAAATTAACTTTTAGCATGATATCAACGTGACATGGATTAAATGTAGATTTTTGAGTTAGAATTATATTGCTCTCATATTAAAAGTTTTATTATTGCTTCCATTTTGAATTCTGGAAGTATTTAGTTTTAATGACGACAGCTAAGTTTGTTCATAATAATTGTGTAGTGAAAAATATTTGTGTTTGAAATTATAGATGAAAATAACGTGCTTGTCGCAGTAATAAAAAAATTTGCGTAAGCGATTTTAAATTTTTTGGCAGACGACATGAACTGTCACGGGATGTGGTCAGATGTTGATAATATGTGGTGCGTACTATAGTACTATGAATTAAGATTGTTGCGTTACACCAAATGTGTTTCGGGATAATTTTAGACAACTTTGCGACGATTTAAACATGTTATAAGTAAAAATATACGTCTTTGTTGATGACGTCATGTGGGCTTTTTTATGAAAATAAGGGACGAGACGAGCAGGACGTTCAGCTGATGGTAATTGATACGCTCTGCCGATAACAATGCAGTACCGCTCAGGATTATTGAAAAACACCAAAAATTCTGAGCGGCACTACAACTGCACTCGTCACCTTGAGACAAGATGTTAAGTCTCATTTGCCCAGTTATTTCCCTAGCTACGGCGCCCTTTAACACAGTAATGCTTACAGATTACTGCTTCATGATAGAAACAGGCGCCGTTACCCATAATCTAGCCGGCATCGTGTGCAAAGGAACCTCCCCTGGTAAAGATGGCCTAGTTATGTTATATCATATCAGTTATCATAAAGTCCGAAACTTTAATTATTGTTGCTTCAAATATTACTTCTTAAGTACCGAATTACTTTCACTGTTCGTCAATCTCATGACTGTAATAAATTATTTAATTTTTATATGCCACCTTGAATTACGGAAGGAAATATTTTTTACGTTTTGGTATTGATACTTAGTCTAATTATTGATAATTTCAACTTATTTCTAGAAAGACATTTACAAAATCAATTCAGATCAACCAACGGATATAACAACTGATTGTATTGTTATTGTCAATCCCCGACCTGATGAACAAATAACAATACATTGACAATCAAGGCGAGTTGTGCCATTGTTGAGACAGCTATTGATTTTGTACGAAGTCATCGAGATATTCAAGTATTGAAATATTTGGCTGTTTGCTCTGTTCTGATACTGAATACAAGTTGGTATTATAAGTTGAATTGATTCCACCTTCGCACGACACGCCACAAGTTAGGATATCATCCCCACCATCTGGATGTGTGGCGGTCCTCCACAGTGCGGTTTTCAATGAGCTTTCTTCCTCGTACTAAAAAGCTGTGGAATGAGCTTCCTTGTGCGGTGTTTTCGGGACGAAACGGCATGGGTACCTTCAAAAAAAATATATGTAACCGATGTTATCAGCCGGTAACCGGAATGTATGAATAATCACAAGTACCAAATGTAACCAGCACTGATGTTGAGCGACATTTTGTAAAAAATAGATAAATCTCTTGTAAAATAGCCTTAGTCGAACTGCAGTATCAACAT
Source organism: Leptidea juvernica (assembly GCA_949711755.1). Classification (NCBI taxonomy): domain Eukaryota; kingdom Metazoa; phylum Arthropoda; class Insecta; order Lepidoptera; family Pieridae; genus Leptidea; species Leptidea juvernica. Next base: position 2,517,348 of record CATIXQ010000011.1, read on the forward strand.
ACGTTACTGTATATCTGAGCAATAGCTTCGCCAACCCTTGAGCAATAGCTTCGCCAACCCTTGAATATGCATTCCAGGACTTATGTGTGAAAATAATTAAGGTTTTTATAACACAAATAAAATAATAGCGATAATATTCACAAAAACTGATTCTATCGGAACATTGAAAGAGCCAATAAACTGGATTAATTTAATTTTTTATGTTTTTTGTTTTTTTACCTAGTTCTATAGCCTTAATAATGGCCTTGTGTCAACATGTCAACGCCAAAATGTTTGTATTGCAAAATCCGTAGACAGCAGAGTGTTTTGTGAATCTTCTAGCTGTTGTGAGAGAGACCCCCAATTTGATATTTTTGACTGACACTTGAAAGATAAAGCTTTTGAAATGAAAAATTTAAAAATCTATAACTGTACCACAGAGTACTTTTAGTTATACTGCATGTACAAATACTGACGAAAAGGATGTTTATTTATTAAAAAAAATATAATTGATAAAAAACACCAATAAACGTTATTTTTACGATAAATTCTTCGAATCGATACAAAAATAATCATAAAAATGAGAGGTTTTTACATAATTATATTAGTGATATTGACTTTTTTTTTTGTGAAAACACAGGTGCTTAAAATTATTTTAATCATCAAATTAAGGTAGATTGGAAGGCCTTAATCTAAAAATCTTTAAATTACAATGTTTAAAAATAAAAGTAGAGAAATCCACTTACGGACAAGTCATTTACGGCCGTTCACTATTGGGAATAGTATATTTACTATCTACAGATAGAGATAAATTACTACCTTCTACTGTCAGTAATTAGATGTCAGTAATCTGTAGCTGTCCCAATATACCCGATAAGTCATTCTTATCGCCTTATATCGGGACAAGTGAATTGCAATTTCCATACAAACTTCTATCGCTGGTAAGCTATACGTCCTCCCATTGACAGACAGCGTGTACGGATAAGGTGAGTTACCGTCGATAAGTTTATTGGGACAGAAAAGTAAACAATAGTTACGATTTTTATCTCAAGTAAGAGATAGACTGAATATTGGTAACGGCCGTTAGTAGCTGTCAAATGAATGATTAGAACTCGAAACGATTAGCGAAGATCAAAGAATTTTGACTTACAACTAATTACTATTTATTATTGAGTACTCATAAAACAAAACATCCATTTGTTGAAATTATATCATTAAATGTATTACCCTCATAGAAGTTCACAAGTCTGTAACGTTAGTTATGCGGAAACGAGCGTCAGCCAAAATCCATACAATGTCATGTATTTATGAGATCTTAGTTCAATTTCCAGATGTTGTTTCGCTCCTCTCCAAATACAAGTATATAGTATGATGAAAAGTTTATAAATATATTATATTAGTTCAAGAGCGTCTATTTAGAAAATTAATAAAACTACTGCTGGTTCGTACTAAATAAAGCACTTTATTGCTGATATGTGAGGTAGCATACAGTAACTGAGTAGCCGCAAATTATGAAAAGGATATTATGTTAGTAAAGTGACTTAACTAAACAGTTTGTTATTTATATTAAAGTGATAACCCTCACTTCTGGAATTAATTACGCAAATTAACTAATAAACTTTAATTTTAACTAATAAATTAATTAATAAACTTTAAACGAGCAATTCTTGTATATATATATATATATATAATCTGAATCTCGGAAACGGCTCCAACGATTTTCATAAAATTAAGTATGCAGGGGATTTCGGGGGTGATAAATCGATCTAGCTAGGTTTCAATTTAAAAAAAATGGTTTTATCCATGTTTGAATGAGAAACAGCTACAATAACATAAGAATACAAAGGTAAATTTCGCCACTATATACAAGACTATTATAGCTCAGATGGGACATTGGGTGATCCGGAAAGCAGAAGACCCCGGTTCGAATCCAGATGTCCTATTAGTTTTTTTTTTGTTCAAGTTTTGTACATTCTTAAAAATCCGAGCAAGGCTCGGTCGTCCGGATATTTATATTATATAAGCAAACACCTGTTTGCTCTGCAAAAGAGAGTATATCAGCTTGGTTATAGACAGGCACTCAAAGAAAAATTTAAAGAAATAAATATTATTTATTTATTTATTTATTATATACAGACACTTTATCACATAATATTACATTAAATTTGGTCCCTACACTAGGCGTAGCCTGTCCTGTAGGCAACCAATTTACATTCTAAGGTTAACAATATGAACCGAAAGGTCAAAAAGTGCACTCTGTATATGTGTGTGTGTGTGTGACTATGACTGTTCATTGTCAGTACATCTATGAAAATGTAATATACGTTCACAAAAATCCTCTTATTGGTCTTAATGGTGATTATTTAATAGGAATAATAATAACAGTACAATATTGTATATTTTATTAAAAAGAGCGCAATAAATGAATTTCTTAAGCCGCTTCTATTCTCTCAGAGCACCATTTGTTTCCGAATCAGGTGACCGTCTTGCCCATGTCGTTACTTTTTAACCAACAAATAAACAATACAGTAACACAGTTTCATAATTGAACCATTGCGCTGTTCAAAGTACAAAAACAGCTCAATATTTATTTTGCTAACAAATAAAATTTATGCATTACCTACTGCTCTTTTTCTATGGAAAAGGCGGACAAAGGAGCGTACGGGGCACCTGGTGTTAAGTGATAACAGGACCAAAGGAATAACAGGAGCGTTGCCGGTCTTTAAAATAGCTTTCTTAATAGCTATACGAAAGCAAATATTTATATTTCAACTAGCTGACCCGACAGTCTTTGTTCTGTAAATAACTGTTTTTTTTTTATGAATTTGTCAATAATATTTTATAACATCAATAATTATTTAGTTCATCCTTCTGTTATAATGAAATTGTTTCACAGCAGATCTGTCAATCTGTGCGGTAATAAATTCTCTCATAGAAAATATGTACATACCAAACAAATATTGGAGATAAAAATAATTATGTGTCCCAAATCGAAATAAATACTATCGTGTCTGACTCCCCTGACTGTAATCCCCATTAGAAGTCCGTTCATTAGTTTTGGAGTTCACTAGAAACAAACATCAGGACACTGGATTTATATATATATTCAAAAGAAGAATATTTGTAAATTTTGCCTGCACCTTTAAATTTAATGGATAAATTCAAATTATTCAGAATTGTTTAGAATACGTTTTAAAATCCGAGATGTGATAATTCTCGCGAAGTATTTTATAAGAATTCACGCGGTGTTTCCAATATAATTAGATAGTAATGAGTACAAGAATAGCAGCCATCATGTGTGTTATGTCACCAAGTTCGTTATAAATAAATTTGTGCGTGTGTGCGTGAGACGGCAGTCACACAACTGTTAGGCCATTATTTTTAAATTGAGTGTCATAGTGTCATCTTAAAGGCTCCCTTACTACAGTATTTTATAGATATAGGGTCAACTAGCTACGTGCTAAGTTATTTCATATTTTAAACAAATATTCACAATATTTTTTAAACCTCCTGAAACGGTGTCTGTTAATAATAATAATAATTAATATTCACCCACTTTTACACAAATTATGTTGCCCCAAACTAGGCATAGCCTGTACTATGGGTACGAGACAACGATATATTTAATACGATATACATACTTAAACTAAATACATATAAACATCCATGACTCGGAAACAAACATGCATATTCATCATATATACACCTACCGGGATTCGAACCCCCAACTTCTAGCTCAGTAGGCAGGCTCACTAACCACTGGGCTATATGGGCCGTCATAAATGATTATACAAATGATTTAAGTTTTCATAAGTGTTAATTCCGCCTATATTTGTTTTTAAAACAATTCGACACGTGTTTCGCCTCTACACGAGGCATCCTCAGGACGTGTTGTCTCGTCAAAATCTGGTACGACAAATATTGGCGGAATTAACACTAAAGAAAATTTAAATCGTTTGTATAGTTATAGATTTCCGCAAATTTACGCCTAATTCAATAAATTGTCTTAAATGATGCCTACCTGAACATTATAAGCAACCACATTTCATTGAAGAAGAATTATGTTTGATAGTGATTTAAGAAGTTGAACGCTAGTTTCATGACGAACGTGTTAAAATGAAAATGTGAATCATATCATATTAAAATAACTCTTAAGACAGGTGACTGACAGAAATAGAAGAATCGAAAGAGGAATGTGAATTGTCGGTTGTATGTGAAAACAACTATACAAACACATATTTTATAGTACGTGGATTACTTTTTACTACCTTTGCTGTTAACATTCGTATAGTAGAAGGGATGTTTCTTACTGCAGATTTTAATTATTACTTTTTAAGTTGGAATAAGACAACTGGTGATAATTATAATATATTTGGAAGTAAAATACGAAATATATAATATAATAATATCTGAGAGTAAAATGTAAAAAGAGACAAATAAAATTTGAACTAAGCATACAATATTTTATGACGATACGTCACTCGAAAGGTTAGCTCAGTTGGCAGAGCACTGTCACGGAATGCCAGTCACTTTAAAAACATAACAGTAAAAATAGATGTATTATAAACCACAAAAATATGAAATACCCACTACTATAATTTGGATACTTTTGCAGTTTAACGGGATGTGAAAAGTTGAAGAATATGATTTGAAATTACAAAAAAAAATAAAATTCTTAAAAGTACACATGGAATATCTCTTATTATCAAGGTTATGTTTATTTCCATCACAAGACAGGCTCAATGAGGAATTTATAATGCTATAACTTATAAGTTTCAGTTAATAACCCCACAACTTTATAACCACAAAATATGTCATTAGGTTAAAAGTTTATTTGCATAATTTTTAGCAGATGATGTTATTGAAACTAATTTACACTGTGACTAGGTCGAGTTAAGCCTTGCTTACACTACAGACAGACAATTGTTTTGATTCTGACCAGAGGTCGCATGTTAAGCAGATCTAAATTTTAAAGGCTTTGACAAGTTTCGATCGTATAATGTCTAATAGCTTTCTGTAAATAGTGCAACATGGATCTTTTTGCACTTGGTTGTCGTAGACAGAGGGGCAATTGTAAAATTAGGGTTACCATTTATAAAAAATTGCCTGGAGTCTGGGTAACGTTTCACGAAACTAAATGACTTGCATCCCTACGTCAGGAATTATAGAAACGCTCGATTTGTCTGTGTTACAAATTGCGTACATAGTCTTGAAAGGGATAGGGATACTAAACGTTTATTAGAAGATCATCAGTTTCTGACTTTTTAAGGTTTCCAAAACTTTTACCATGTTGTTTATTATATTTCTATTAGTAGATGAGAAAAATAAGTTGTAGAACTCCCTTTTGACGTGTTCAAACCTTTGCTAGTGATCCAACCTTATAATATTTACGTAAAATTTTTCATCATTTTCTATGATGTTATTTCCATATTATTACGTGATGTATTATTTAACTTCAATAGCTTATGGTAAAGCTTGTTGTCATTTATTTATTTTTTACACTTTTTTGACACCACATTAACAAAATATAACTTAATTACTAACATACATAATTACATGATATGGTGCAAATGGCGGCTCTCTTCCAGGCAACCATTTGTAATACAATAAAAGAGAAAGGCAGTACATTAAAAGGGTAAAAAGTGTCAAAACTATAAACACACATAATATATACTATACTAAAATATAGATAAATTTATAAGAAAGTAAAATATGTAAAAATTAGGAACAATAATTAACATTTCAGAATTGTTGAATTATGTTGGTGGATACATACAGATAGATTCTATCAAATAGAGGACAGATAATGTCATTGATATTTGCTATGTAAATTTGCAATAAGTTATTTGTTAAGAGAGGATTTACATTGTTCACTGGCTTTTAAACCTTACCTTAATATTTTATTATTTTACTGATTCTTTACAAATGGTGAAAAAAAAGTTAGGGAAGCATTTAATTATGATTATGTATTGAGGGAATTTTATTACTACTAGTGTATACAGCTAAAATCGGTAAAAGCTACTAGTTAAAATGAAACACTTTTTAAGGGATTATAACGCGTGTAATTGTGTTTTTACATTAGATTTTGCGTAAACGTTACATTTATAATACTATTTTAGCTAACCCGACTTTTCGAGACATTTCCAGATAAGTTTTTCTGGGTAACTACTAATGTAAAAACACAGTTATATGCGTTTTAATCTTTTAAAAAGTGTTGTATTCAAATGTGTAACACTCGCGTTAATCAAAGAAATTATTAAAATCATATTAACTGCCCATATTTTCATTTACTTATCTTATATTTAAACTTGACTGGAGATTACATTCCAGTATTTATATACTGGAATGTAATCTCCAGTCAAGTTTAGGTGACTTGTATCGTGTGAACGCAGCCTCACATTGTTTTACTGCAAAGCTGTATAGTTAATAACTGCAATCGTTAGTCTGTGGCAGATGCGTGTTCACGTGTTGGCTATCTGGTTACCATGTTAAAGGATTACGAGTGATTTTTAACCTTTTGTGAGGCTTCGGTGCAATGAACTTTTGTTTCTATGCGGTTGTTTCTCTGCAAATGTGTCTCTTTGATTGCTCTTGCTTGTAATACATATAATATTATGTTTAATACAAATTCTAGATATATGCACAACACTTTATGTAATTTGATATAATTCCTAGATTATTACTATTATTATGATGATATATAGACCAGTGCTTAGTGACCCTGCCTGCTGATCTAGAGGTCCCGGGTCCGGTAGGTGCAATCATTTATATGCTGAATATGGATGTTTGTTTCCGAGTCATGGATCTTTATTTGTATTTATGTATGTTTGAGTAAATATATTGTATTATATATATCGTTGTCTTGCACCGATAGTACAGGCTATGCCTTGTTTGGGGCAAGATAATTTGTGTAAGAGTGTGTGAATTATTAACCGTTTGTTTGAGTTCGATTATGTATCATTATATAATATAATTTAATAATAAAATAATTTAGAAACAAATTTAAGAAAACGTGATATGAAATATTTATGAATGAAGCAACTCAATCAGAAATTGTAATAAACTTCTTAAATTCCGTTCACAGCTGAAGCTATAGATCATCCCTATTCGCACAAAAATACAGACGATTTGATGAAATCTTTTGAAGTCGGTTAAAAGTGAAGTAATATTGTTTAGCACACATTTTTTTGTATGTTGTAATAAAATTATTCAATTATTAGCTGGCACCCCGGTGCAGTTCACCTGATAAGGTCTACTATTGAAAGTACGTCGGAGTGGTAATGACGCCCTTTATTTTTTTTAATAATGTTTCTTGCAAAATACAACTAGTACTACTTAATGTGGGTGAAAATTTTCATAAGGTTCATTTCAATTGGGTTAATGGTTTCGATCGTTAGGTGGACATACATACACACATCCATTCTCTTTTATATATATATATTGATAACGAATCGTATTGTTGCAGGGTCCCGAGCTCATTCGTGTATCGAAATTCTATAAGGACGCAAAAAATGGAAGATACCTCCGCTACCTGTACGACGATACGCGAACCTTATACGACACCTTCCGCCGAGGGGTTAAGGAATCAAGTGAGTATTTGACATAATGCCTTTTTTCACTAACCACTTCTACCCGATTTCACCCTTGATACTAAATGTACACTCAGTTTTAAGTAATAGTTTACGTATACACCAGATTAAAGTTGACATTTGAACTAGTTTAAATCTGAGTTTAATTAAACTCAGTTTGTAATGTCATTGGTGAAATCGACGCGATGTAAGTACAAGTATAGTACTTATAAATAATATAAGTATACATTAATGTATGTCTATGTTGAACCACGTACAAAGTCATATTAATTAATTTATATGTTTACTCACTATTACTAAACTATCTAGCTACGTGATACATATATAAGTGTGTTGATCACCTCGATCATACGCAGACGATCTTATTTTGATCGTTTTTAGGTTTTGGAAAGCGAGACACACGTGTTTCCAAAAACTTGGCTTTTACCCTGGCCTCAAGTAAATCATAATAAAATACAGGAAAAGATATTTGAAAATAATGACGTCATAGTAAGGGCGTATAATATAAGTACTAACGGCATTCTGCTTTAATATTGATTTATTATAATTTCAAAATAGAATATACTGCTTATATGAAATAAATTCGTTGACATTAATTAGATTATACAAAGAATGAGATAATTAATGAAAGTGTAAAAATAAGATAATAATTATACAATAAGATTATTTCTGTTGTGGTAATTGGAATCAAAATTTTTTTCGGGTTGGGTCACAGTCGCAGCGGGTCATGGGCGATTTATATGGAATTCTAAAATTTAGTTTTTGTTCGGAAGATAATGGCAACTGCCTGGGATGGCGCGAGGGACCAAACAAGCCGTATGTCTGGCAGACGTACAATGAAACGCTGCTGCGAGCGAAAAACTTCGGGTCGGGCCTTATATGCCAAGGCATCGCGCCGGGACAAAACACTTTTGTAGGTGAGTTGCAAATAAGGCTGGACAATAAATATTTCTATACCAACTAGCTACATTGGTATAGAACCCAAATGGACCTTGAGTGATGAGGTTGCAGGGTTATTAAAACTATTTCATAGCAGGACGTTATATATTAATCTATACATACTATTTATTATACCTAGGTAACACTGAAAATGTTCAGAAAATAAAAAACGGCATCATCACCTGTGACTATGTCAAATACAGCATTTGAGTAACCGCCGTTGATCTTATCTAACATTTGGCAGTCCATGCGAAGGTGTTTCTGGTCGTCGGTAAAAGTATGGGGGATCCATCTGGTACAAAGCTTCCTGACGCCTAAATGTTCGTGTAATATTTTTTCAACTTGAGTCATACCAATGCGTAAGCTTGCCCGTATCTGCTGATAGGTCACTCTCTTATCTTCCTCTATCATGCGTCCCACCCCGTCCCGTTATATTCAGTGGTCGCTGTTAAAGGACGTCCCTCACGCGGATCATCATTGAGATTGCTACGTCCACGCTTAAACTCGTTAAACCAATCGTAATTAGTGGCACGAGACGGGGCTTCATTAAGAAATGCTAATCACAGCCTATCATAGCTATGTTGTTGAGTAAGCCTACAACGAAAGTCATAATAAATCATTGACCGAAAATTTTCTCGCGTTCATTTTCATGTGTAACAAGAGTTTTAGATTTGCCGCCAATTCACAAAAACAAACGACAAATGAATGCAATATACTACATTAGATTACCAAAGAGTTCTAAAATTGAAATAAAAAAAAAAGTTTTCATTAGCAAAGTTTCTAACTGGCCAGTTCTAAACATTTTCCGTGTTACCCCTGTATATATAGGATTATACAATTCTAGTGTCTTCCGCAAGTAGGGCCAAGATCCTTAAAGTACCATCCAAGACCATATATCGTTGTATTATCCCGGAAATAATCCCGCACAAGGAAGCTTATTCCACAGCTTTTTTGTACGGGAAGTAAGTTCCTTGAAAACCGCGCTGTGAAGAAACGTTACACATCCAGATAGTGAGGATTATATTCTGATATAGGAATCAAACAGCTCTTCGGAACACTCCCCGTGATAGATTTGTTCCGTAGCCTATAGCGATCGTTTTAAATTTAATCAATTTAATATAATACTCACGGGTGACTAATAACCACGCTAACAGCAAACCAAGTAAAACTTCGGCAGAAAATAAAAAAGTATGATAATTATACGATAAGTGTTAATATTGTTAAAATTCTGTTATAATGCATTCACATGCGCTTGAATCCTTTGCAATGTATTTTAATTAAATGTGTGATCAGAATTAAGTATTATATTGTAGAGAATGTTATTTATAAACCTTAAGTTTTAAAAATATGTGTGTCGTTATATTTTTAAGTAAATATTATATTATGTTTGAATTCGATTAAAAATTAATAAATAAAACTATTTTATTCTAACCTTACACATATACTTGGTATAAAATGTACCTGGGAATAAACCAAGAATACCACCAGTGTCATGGCTAATGGTGCAGTCGTGGCGTGGGTCATTCCCTTCCTAAAATATGGCGAGGCAGTGATTGATGGTTATGCGTCACGGCCTTGACTGGGCGCTATACTTCACTTTGGTTTTGTTGAATTAATTTTTATACTAGTAAAATAATATATTCTAAGCTATTTTAATTGTAATTTTTAATTAAAGAGCGCAAAACAGTTTCTTTATACTTTTCTGATTTTTATCTTTTATTATTTACATTTCATTGTGACTCATCAGTTTTATGAAACTCAAATTGTGGGAGGCTCCTTTGCACAGGATGCCTGCTAGATTATGGGTACCACAAGGGCGCCTATATCTGCCGTGAAGCAGTAATGTGTAATATTACTGTGTTAGTGTGTAGCTAGTGAAATTACTGGGTAAATGAGACATCTTATGTCTCAAGGTGACGAGCGCAATTGTAGTGCCGCTCAGAATTTTTGGGTTTTTCAAGAATCCTGAGCGGCACTGCATTGTAATGGGCAAGGGCTATCAGTTACCATCAGTTGAACGTCCTGCTCATCCCGTCCCTCATTTTCATGAAAACAAAAAAAAAACAAATGTTAACGATATAATTCCAGGTATATACGCGCAAAATTGTCCAGAATGGATAATGACAGAGCAGGCTGCCTACTGCTATTCCATGGTGATAGTTCCCTTGTACGACACCCTCGGAGCCAACGCATGTGCCTTCATTGTAAATCAAAGTAAGTATCGTATATTTTTAACTAAATATTAGTATTCTGTAGATTTAACGAGTTCCGAATTCGACTTTATATACGAGTATCAATTCCTAACAGCAGCACAACTCGCAGTATCAATTACTGCGAGTAAAAGTTTATCCATTCGCCGAAATAATTGTAATAGAGACAACTGCAATGTGAAATAATATTAGATCGTGTTGACATACTGGCCTAAAATACCTATCATCCACTATTTAGAAATGTTTATTTTTATGTAACCATAGTCTGCCTACATTTAAAATAATACCCACTTTTATATGATAAATATATAATAATTGTAAAAGAAACACTTTGAAATTGGGCTTAGTCTAAGAATAGGATATATTTCATTGCTCACCAATTAGATATCTATACATATAAATAAAATTGGAGTGTCTGCTTGTAATATTGAAATAACCGTTTTTAACTACATGTATATGAATATATAAGAATATGCCGGAGTGTCCGACCTTACACATATACTTGGTATAAAATGTACCTGGGAATAAACCCAGAATACCACCAGTGTCATGGCTTATGGTGCAGTCGTGGTGCGACTACACCAAAAATATCATTTATTACAATTTTTGTTCGTCTGTCTGTTTCGGCTAATCTCTAAAAAGGCTGGCCTAAAATCTTTTATTTTAGAAAAATAAGGTAATGTTGCAATGTCTAAGAAACGGTCTAACTCTAAAAATAATTTGTATGGCAAAACAATGTTTGCTGGGTCAGCTAGTCAGCAATAAAAAAGACTAACAGTAATTATGCAATGTGCAGAGATAGTCCGAGGCAGTATAGGCAATTTCTTTTACCCCTACTCATTTCTTTGTATAATAATGATACACCATAGATTATTAATACTAATTCTAGATAGAATATGAAATCTGTGAAAACTTTGAGAAATGCACGCAGCCTAATACAATGTACATACAAAACGCGAGTGAAAGACGTAGCCTGTCACGCACACTGAAGTATTAATCCTGGCCTGTTTTTTTCGGTTGTCTAACAGCAAGATACTCTATCATAATATAAGTAAAAATTACCTAAGTGATACTCATGATATATAATTGTGTTGCGGTTTGAAGAGTGTGAAATAAGTTACTAATGAATATAATAATCGTGTTCTTGCAGCTGAAATGTCTGTAGTAATATGCGAGGACGACAAAAAAGCCAACCTTTTGTTAGACCAGTCGCCCAGGTGCCTCCGCAAACTGATCACAATCAGGCAAGTCTCGCCGTCCACACATCAAAGGGCCAAAAGTCGCGGAGTGGAGATACTCAAGTTCAGCGATGTGGAAATCCAAGGGGCCCAGAAAGATCATCCGTGTGTTGTGAGTTTACTAAATTTGTTTATGCTTGTTTTGATCTGAATGGATACCTCTTTATAGATATTTATACCGTTGGAGTACGCTTAAGTAAATTCATTTTTGTTTAGTAGAATTTCGAGAGCCCAGACGCAATACCTCAAATTTGCCTCCAAATATTGTTTTTGCAGATTTTTTATGTTCTTAATTGTAACGAACTTGAATTCCTAGACTGTTATGAAATAAACAAATAAAAATGTTTTTTTAAAAGTCTTTGAACAGATCCTATTTTAAACAGAATTTGGTGGTGCGTAAATAGCCAATAAATGGGAGTGGGAGGTTCCTTTGCACCGTGCCTATTTTTGCCGTGAAGCAGTAATGCGTAAACATTATTATGTTTTGGTCAGAAGGGCACCGTAGCTAGTGAAATTACTTGGCAAACGAGACTTAAAATCTTATGTCTCAAGGAGACAAGCGCAGTAGTAACGCCGTTCAGAATTTTTGGATTTTTTAAGAATACTGAGCGGTACTGTATTTAAGGTCCAATCTTCAATGACATTTCCTTTTTTATTTGTTCTTCAATGAAAATTTATCAAAAACTTCAATCGCTTACAGCCGCCTCAGCCAGAGAACCTCTGCACTATCTGCTACACATCTGGAACAACAGGCACTCCAAAGGGCGTGATGCTGACCCATGAGAACGTGGTGGCATCTATGTGCAGCGTGATAATGCAGCTTGGAGAGCACCGACCAACGAAACATGACATCATGATCTCCTTCTTGCCTCTTGCCCATATGCTGGAGCGGTGTTGTGAGGTGAGCTTCACCATCATTGATTTATTACTGGCCATTTACCTGTGAACTTTAATCTCCTATTTCATCATCATGAAGGTAAAATTTGCAAAAAAGCTCGAACAAATTGAACAAAATTATAAAAGTGCCCAAATACAAAGTTTTATGGCTTCTTTCTTCTTCGATAATGACGAACTTCCATACGAACTGCCGTCCCCTATTTCAACCCCTTCATTTAGTTTTTTGCAATAAAAGGTAGCCTATGTCCTTTTTCAAGCTCTAGTCTGTCTCTGTGCTAAATTTTATCAAAATTGCTTCAGTGGTTTAGGCGTGAAAGCGTAACAAATAAACTTACATTCACATTTATAATATTATATCACATTTATAGGGATTATGTTGTTGTTATAAACATATAGTGGATGAAAATATAAAATCGTCATTGATTTTGAGCCAATAATTTAATACTTAGCAGTACGAAGCAATTTTCCATTATGAAAAGCTTAGATCATTCATACGTTTAGAGAGACTACGACAGCTGTGAAAACGTCGAAAAAAATTTACTTTAGAACTAACCTCTATTTTGAGCATTTCACGCAAACTAACACAAAGTGTCATACAAATCGCCAGTGTAAGACATAGCTTGTCACGCACACTAAACTAACAAACTAATATTCCTGGCCTGTTTTTATCGGTTGGTTAACAGCAAGAGACTCTATCTAGACGTATAAAATATTATCTAAGGAGAAAAGTTGTTCGCAAAAAGTGCTTATGTCTACTGCAAATGACCGTGATTCTGATTTGACTATTTATTATTAGTACAGGAATGTTATTCACATTTTAATACATAAATCTAGAATAAGAATTGGTATCGGTAATCAAAAATGAATGAGAAATAATTTATTGTGCACGTGATTTACGACATAATTGATTTATAATACATTGTTCAAAAAACATTAACAGCTTTCAGATATATATTAAGATTTCCAATGTTCTGACATTGATTGATGATCGCTATTTCCTGATATCTTACGCATAAATACCTCCCACTCACAAAATCTATGCTTCATATCTAACAGTAACCCATTCTATTCAGATAAATCTTCAATAATTCTCTAGTGAATTGAAAAATCAGCATTATGGTCATTGTTTTTTTTTTCTCATATTTGATATGTTTATGTAACAATATCCAAATGAAAATCTACAATACTTTGAAATGGCAGAGTAATGATTCATTGATAAAATTTTGTAATCATTTGATGCCAATTCTCTTCAATCTCATAGAAGCTACGTAATCGCTATCTATATATAAATTACGTGACACGTTGTTTGTCCGCGATTCCCAAACTAATGAACGGATTTTAATGGGGATTACTTCATGGAGTGCAGTTTAGTCCAACTTGAGAGATAGGATAACTTTTATTTACATTTGAGACCCATAATTATTTTTAATTCCAATATTTGTTTTGTATGGACATATTTTCTATGAGAGAATTTATTGACGCACGGTTTGACAGTTCTGCTGTGAAACACTTTCATTATAACAACAGGCCCAACAGGGAGCATATTTTACGAAATAATTCTTGATGCTATAAAATATTATTGAAAAATTCATAAAAGATCAGTATTTTTATTTATTGTTTATTATGTACAGAACAACGTCTGTCGGGTCAGCTAGTATATATATATATAATGAAAATGGTGTTTGTTTGAGGCTCAATCACGCCTAAACCATTGATCGTATCGACATGAAACTACCACCATTCGATGCGAAATTTATCCTAGATGGTTTTGTGGCTACTAGTTTTCGATATCTAACATTTCTTCATTAATAATAACTTATTTCCTATTGAAATTCGCCCACCGAAGCGGGCGGGAACGGCTTGTAATATTATAAATATGAATGTAAGTTTGTTTGATACGCTTTCACGCCTATACCTATGAACCAATTTTGATGATGTTCAGTATCTACTACCTTTTTTTACGAAAAAAAGCTTGGAGTGGTTGAAATAGGGGATGGAACTTTGTATACAAGTTCAACAGTATGGAAAATAATACCATAAACTGTCAATTACTGTTTACGCTTTCACGCCTAACTCCGAATTTTATTGTGATTATATTTGGTTTAAAAATAGACACATAAGCTTTGTTTGTTAGAAGGGCATGAAGGGGTTGAAATAAGGGATGAAAGTTTTCATAGAAATTCGTCATTTTCGGAGATAAACCATGAAACTTTGCTCTAGGTACTTGATAAGAAGCAAACAATCATCTATTTGGAGGTGAAATAAGAGATGAAAGTCCACGCGGACGAAGTCGCGGGTAAAGGCTAGTACATTATAAAATCTGGCGATTTTATTATGTACTACCTTAAGTCTGTCTTCGTCAATATCGTTTTATACTTTATCTCTAATTTATGCTCTGTCGGTTGTAATAATTAGGATCTTTGGACGAGACTTTTTACCAGTCGGAAGCACCTTTGCACAGGATGCCGGCTAGATTATGGGTACCACAACGGCGCCTATTTCTGCCGTGAAGGAGTAATGTATAATTATTATTGTATTTATCGGTATGGGTATCGGTCTGAAGGGCGCTTTAGCTGGTGAAATTACTGGGCAAATGAAACTTAACATCTTATGTATCTTATAGGTGACTAGCGCAATTATAGTGCCGCTCAGACTTTTTGGGTTTTTTAAGAATCCTGAGCGACACTGCATTGCATTGGGCTAGGCGTGTGTCGTCTACTGTCATAAAAAAAAACTTTCTTCAATTCACAATATTACGTGTTTTATTTATATTTTTCTGTTGTTTTATGTTCTAGAATGCTCTATATATGGTTGGAGGTGCAGTCGGTTTCTACAGCGGTGACATGAGAAGACTGGCCGATGATTTGAGCGCACTAAAACCAACAATGATGCCTGCTGTGCCCAGATTGTTGAACAGACTATACGACAAAGCGCAGAGTGAAATATCTAGTTCGAAAATCAAGAAGTTATTATTCAACATGGGTTTATCTGCTAAGGAATCTGAGTTGAAGAGGTGAGTTAATTTTGCTAGGATTTTTCAAATGTTGGGATGTGCATTGCAGAATTGTTACTGTCATTTCAATTATCTATATACTGCGCTTCAATGTAATCAAATATATATTTTGATTGATAATGGAACTGATCTGACCATAGTCAAACGTAAAGTGGTGCGTAGGTGGTGAGTACGTAAGTGGCTTAATGGATGGATTTTTTTACTAAGCTATTTTTTACTAACCTGATTCCTGCCGCCGAATTCCACCTTCGCACGACACGCCACAAGTTAAAATATCATCCCCACCATCTGGATGTGTGGTGGTCCTTCACAGTGCGGTTTTCAAGGAGCTTTCTTCCACGTACTACAAAGCTGTGGAATGACCTTCCTTTTGCGGTGTTTCCGGGATGATACGATATGGGTACCTTCAAAAAAAGCGCGTACACCTTCCTTAAAGGCCGGCAACGCTCTTGTGATTCATCTGGTGTTGCAAGAGAATGTGGGCGGCGGAGATCACTTAACACCAAGTGACCCATACGCTCGGTTGTCCTCCTATTCAATAAAAAAAATTACACATATAAGTAGCGTACTTGAAATACAGTTATGCAGTTCACCAGCCATAACTTAGTACCATCTTCTAAATAATCTTGCAGTTTTCGAAGATCGAGCTGCTAGGTTTTATGAAAGTAGAAAAATTTAGTAATGTCTAGTAAACAATTTATTGATATATGATGTGAGATATTATTTATATTAATATGTGGAAAGGGATTATGATTTATGTTCGTATTTAACCTTTTTTCGTTAAAAACTTGCACATATTGTAGAAAGCGTCATTATCAGCGAGTAGCATGGTCTGTATTTAATTTCAAATAATGAGAGACCCCTAATGAAATTGCAATAAAATAATCCAAGCTACAAAAATTTCGCCCATACAATATTGATGATAAGCAAGATAATGTTCCGTTATAAAAATAAATTATAAAAAAGATAATTTAGTTGAATTATGGTTAGAGATTAAAGATATACACGAATTGTTAAGAATCTCAATTCATCATCAAAGTCCAATGTAACAAGATGACTGATCTTTCTTTTGTTTTTCCAGGGGTATTGTAAGATCTGATTCCCTCTGGGATAAATTGGTGTTCCGCAAGGCTCGCGAAGGTATGGGCGGTCGTCTGCGCATTATTGTGGTCGGATCTGCACCGCTTGCCGGAAATGTGTTGACGTTTGCGAGATGCGCTCTTGGCTGTCTGGTTAGTATTATACTAAAATGAATTACTTTCTTTTCTTCTTTATGTGTTTAATCTAATATTATTTCATATTAAGGTAATCATGCAGACTTACTTCTTTTCTTTTCAAATTTTATTTCTGTAATATATGCCAGAAGTTAGGGTTATCACTTTAAAACATAACAAATTGCAAGATTTGCTATTATATTAAAGCGATTGTTTAGATTTGCAAGAGCGACATCTCAAGTCAATTTCCTAATTTGCAAATATTGGGGTTGAGCAGGTAACTATAAAGTAGATCCTGTAGATGAACCCACAACCCTGAGAGTTGAACAAAGCATCCAAAATTTATCGACGATACGTCACTCGAACGTTTGGCTCAGTTAGAAGAGCGCTCGCACGGAACGCGAGAGGTTTCAGCTTCGAGTCCCATATCGTTCATAAATTTTGTGTACAAATTTTATTTCTGTAATTAACCCCAAAAGTGAGGTTAGCGACATTAAAAACATAACAGATGGTTAAGGTAATCTTAAATTATTTGAATAATTTGCAGGAAAGAGAAATAGTTACAAGGCTTGCAATTAAATTGTTTCTTTTTACGGAATATATTTACGTCCCAATTTAATTATCGCAGAGTGGAAATAATCAGAAATAAATCCGAAAAAGCTGAGGTCCAATAAAGATTACTTTTCGTGCCATATTTTATAGATTGTGCAGTATTTTAACAGTGTTAATAAATTTTTGGTACAAATAACGGTTCGAGGATGTACGACATTTTTTTGATATTTCGACATAGCAAGCCTCATTATCACGAGACGACTGCTTTTTTTTTTTATTGTTATTCAAATTCTATAAATTTGTAGATGCTGTGGTTTAATTGAATTTAGATGAATAAATTTTATTTGATTGATACAGGTAAACTGTTATCGTGACCATTCTATTTAGATTTACGAGTTCCGGATGTAATTCAAAATAAACCGCGGAATAAGTCAAAGAAAATAAATACTGATCAATCATTGGGTGGCACATTAATAGGCGGATATATATTTATTTTTGGAATGGGCTCAAATCTGACGATCATCTGTGATAATATGAGTCTGAAGGTTACTGTGCCAAAACGTTTTCATTGATAATTTTGCTAATTTAAGTCACCTTTGATGTCTGAATGGTAAGAAGAAAATAACTACTTGAGAGTGAAATAACTTTGAATCTGAATTGAATAATCTCAGCTTTAAAAATTCTAGAACAATTTTTCTTTTGCGCTTACGTGGACGAGAGGTTGAGAGTCGAGTTACTTTAAAATTTAATTTGTGTAATATAAAATTTTTTAGAGTTGAAAGAGCGACATCTCAAGTCAATTTTCCAATATGCAAATATTGGGGTTGAGTAGGTTATCAACTTAAAGTTGATCCTGTAGATAAAGCAACCTGAGAGTTGAACAAAATCATATCAAGAATGACGTCACTCGAAAGGTTGGCTCAAAAAAAGAGAAACAGGGAAAATAAAGAGAAGAGAAAAGAAAAAATATTGATCTACGCTTATAAACTAAGGGGAAAACAATCGAGATTGTTTGCAAGGAAAAGTTACTGACTGCTATTTCTTCCTTAATAACCGAACGTGATTTTAGCACACTTTATCAAACTGTTTATCGGATTAAAGCATCAGATTACTGCACTTGCTTCTTATCCTCCTAATCCTTACAAACCTCACGCGCTTCCTCTACATTCATTACTCTTTCCACACATGCTCGCCGGTTCCGGGTACTTCGGACCATTCCTTTCCTCAAATCGTCCTCAATTTCCTATTACTCTCATTTTTTGCCTGATCTTGTCCAAACTCGAAGCTGATCGTGTCTATCTTCCGTAGTAACTCTTTCGTGCTACATATATTAGTTGCTACTAGGATTCATTTTAACTATTTTTCTTGCTTCAAGAGTCAGAATTTCATGTTAATTTGATGTATATTTATGTGTTACAGATCGTAGAAGGCTACGGTCAGACGGAGTGTACTGCGCCGGTGACTCTCACAGTTCAGGGCGACCACGTCCCTGAACATGTCGGGCCTCCCGTCGCTTGCTGCAAAGTGAAGGTACTTATAAAATATCTATCCCTATAAAGGGATGATATCATTCATCATTGATGATTGCTGCATTTTTACATAAACAGACAATTTAATTTACCTTTTACAATTTAAGCAAAACTAACATGAGTTTACTAAATTTATACAGTTGTTAAAAAATCCTGTACTATATCTTGAGGCGTATATTGGTATCAAGTAGTGAGAACAAATAAATTTTGAATTTCAGGAAATAAGCACATCTTAAAAAATATAATAAAAATTAAAGACGTAACCAATTATAAAAGTTTCGACACGTCTGCCTGCATCAATTTTAATATTTCCCCGCCCACACACCCATTTCAATCATGTACTCTGCGAAGGGCGTGGGGGCGGCAGGCCAAGGTCAGGGCGATGACCTTAGTTTACTGGTAGAATAAATAAGTCAGGAGTTCTCAAGATTTTGTATTATTTTTGTTCTTCTTGTCATTGCATTTAATCTAAGGGGTATTGATTTGTTATTTTATTTTTAGTGTATAATTGAAATTTACCATTAAATGTTGAATGCTGCTACTAGACATATTAAACATTCCATTATTGTCAGTGTTACGTGCTCATGTGCATTCTATTCTCATAATGGCTTACGACTCAGATCAAAATTGCCCATAAGACAAATCAGGCAACTTAATTTATTCAATAATAACTTATGGCTTACTGTATAATTATAATCTGTTATCAGTTAGTGGACGTGCCCGAGATGGAGTATTACGCGGCGCAGGGCCAGGGTGAGATCTGTGTCCAGGGAGCTAATGTATTCAAGGGATACTTCAAGGAGCCAGATAAAACAAGACAAGTCATCGATCAGAACGGTTGGCATCATACTGGAGATATTGGAAAGTGGCTACCAGTAAGTATATACTTGTGATTTGAAATCTTATTAAGTTTCTTAAGGTTTAGTTATACTTCAGACCGCAGATTACCGCTGTCAATATGAGCTCTGTGATCTAAAAAATTTAAAATATAACGATTTAAAAAATTTGAGTTAATGGAAGCTCTCAAAGCTTCCAGCTCTCAAAGACTATCCAACATTCCTGGATACCATGTTTTTGTTGACATTCATTTTTTTAAAGTGATGCGTATGGCTAGGGATCTCCTGTGCTAAATTTAATAGGGGAATACTGCAAGGGCTTATTCTAGGACCGTTTCTCATTCTAAATTATATAAATGATCTAGGAAGATAAACAGCAGTTTTGATGAAATAATATAAGAAAGTTTTGACGACCCATATTCCCCGATTGCTAGTGACCCTGCTCACTACGTTAGGGTCTATGATATAAATGTGTTGGAATAATAATAATATAGATGTGTTGTACTACTAGTACAGACATGTTGTATAGTTTGGGATAAGGCAATTTGTGAAGTGCAATCACAGTAAACAAATCATATTCAAGCGAATACAATGAAGTAATATATATACTCTATCCGACATTATTAAATAGATAAGCGCCAATAAAAATTTACTGCAACAATTTTCGCCTATTTCTGCCGTGAATGTTTACACATTACTGCGTTTCGGTCTGAAGGGCGCCGTAGCTAGTAAAATTACTGGGCAAATGAGAGTCTCAAGGTGACGAGCGCAACTGTAGTGCCACTGAGAACTTTTGGGTTTTTCAAGGATCCTGAGCCGCACTCCATTGTTATGGGCAGGGCGGAACCATCAGCTGAACGTCATACTTGTCTCGTCCCTTATTTCATTAAAAAAAAATTTAGATACAAGTGTTTTGAAGAGTAATAAGAGCCTGTATAATCCTTATATTTCTGAGTACTTTATGTTTATTCTAAATAAATATGGGCTACCCAAGCAGAAGAGTTAGTAAATAGACTCAATTTTGAAGTATAAGCTGTTGTAAAGATAATACAAAGTGCCATAGCCACGGCTCACCAGGTCGTATCTGCATCGCACCTATAGACATGTACCTAATTAGTTTTTTTCTCTCTAGAATGGCACGTTGAAGATCATTGATAGAAGAAAACATATATTCAAATTATCACAAGGGGAGTACATTGTTCCTGAGAAAATAGAAAACATCTACATCAGAAGTCAATACGTCGAGCAGGTGTTTGTACACGGAGAATCACTAAAAGTAAGATTTTTCATAATCTGCTAATATTAAAGAAAAATTGATAATTCATCTAAAAAAAACCGACTTAAAAAACTAAATAGTATAAAATAATCAATAAACATTTAATTTAAAACACCTCTTCTCCAAACCTTTAATATTAATACAATACTATTATTTGTTTGTGCTACCCATTGATAGGTTTTATGTCGGTGCCAAGCCTAATGTAATGTAATATTAGGCACCTACACTCGTCACTCGTGACTTTGAGCGGGATAGCTTATAGCAAATATTTGAGAACAAAACAACCCAAGAGGGCAGACACGTTTCATAAAAAAAAACGTACTAAAACGTAAATTAAAAGTACTGGGCCAAACTATGTTAAATTTTTATGGTTCCAAATGGCGACTATTCCGCTACAAACTAAAGAAGAATCACGTAAATCGGATCATAAAAAGAAATATACCAAATGAATTGAGAACCTCCTCGTTTTTGTAGTCGGTTAAAAAGATTATGTATTCGATCTGGTTGACGCATTTCCAAGGTATACAGATGTTTTATGTGATCGATTTACGATGGTCGTAAATTACTTTAACTATTGAAACCACTTATCAGTTTTATTATTGCGAAATCATACAGCAAGAAAAAAACTCTGGCAGTAACTGCATTTATAATATCTTTATTGGAAGCTCTACTTGGTATATTGTTTGTTGATTCAAGCAAATATTTGTTTGTGATCATTGAATATTGTCATAAATAATTTTCTTGGATTGTTTCCGTTCTGTTCTTTTGTTATAAATATAGTTTAGTAGTATTGGCGCTTAATCAATTTTTATGTCTTTTCCATTGCTCCGTAATAAAATTCCTTTCGAGGTTTTGATGAAAGAATGTATTTGAAATGATCTATCAGATTGATTAGCTTGTGAGCGTGGCATCTTGTCACTCATTGGCATCTTTCATATTTTGTAACATACGCTTCGTGTTATTTTACATTAAAATTAATAAAATACAATATACTTACTGGTGATATGTGATCCCAGTGTCTTTCTTATTTCTTGTAGTAGTATTTATATTATTTTTACAAAGTTTTACTACGAAACCCGGCATTTTAGTTTCAATTAGGTATTAGCAAAGTTTAACGAGTAGGCCCACTTGGGCGTATATTAGTTGCTGCACTTTGCGACTACGACTGCGGTATCTAGTTGGAGCGCAGCGGAGACCAATCCCTGATAAAAGGATATACTATAAATAAGTATCGCTGACGTTCAACACGTGGCCCACGGTGTGATCTCCGCCGCCCTAGTACCATTGTATTTTCGAATTCATATGTACGTTTACAATGTCAGTTAAGCTTTTGTCATTCCTCTGGTGTAAAAAGAGGTTATAGGCCTCGATGATCACATACCATCAGATCAGCCGTGGGTAGACTCGTTTGTCCTCTCTCATAAAAAAGTAGCGGTCCGTAAAGTTGTATAAAAATTGACATTGAAATAAAATGATTTGTGGAACTGGAGAAGAGAGTACTTCTAGTTAAATAGTATTGCTGTTAATACTGATAATTATATTTTTTTTTCCGCGATTTTCTTTTTTTGTTGCACTTGTCTGTTATCCTCGGCTTGTCCATTCTTAATCTGCGTTTCATCTATAAGATATATATTGTATGTTTGCGATAAGAAACATCTAGAAGCATTCAGAATGTTAGCTATAATCATACAAGCTTTACCAGTGGGAGGCTCCTTTGCACAGGATGCCGGCTAGATTATGGGTACATCGACGGTGCTTATTTCTGCTATGAAGCAGTAATAACGGTGCTTATTTCTGCTGTGAAGCAGTAATAGCGGTGCTTATTTCTGCTGTGAAGCAGTAATAACGGTGCTTATTTCTTCTGTGAAGCAGCAATTTGCGAAAGCATTATTGTGTTTCGATCCGAAGGGCGCCGTAACTAGTGGAATTACTGGGCCAATGAGACTTACCATCCCTTGAGACATACTCAAGGAAACGAGCACAATTGTAGTGCTACTCAGAATATTTGGATTTTTCGGTAATCCTGAGCGGCAGTGCATTGTAATGGACAAGGCGTATCAATTACCATCAGCTGACCGCCATGCTCGTCCCGTCCCATATTACCATACAAAAAACCATAATAATAATATTATAATTAAATGTAAATTAATATTTTGTGATTGATGAGTATTGCGATGATTTCATTCCAGTCTTGCGTGGTTGCGGTAATAGTACCAGATGTTGACGTCGTGAAGTGCTGGGCCCTAGAAAATGGCATCAAGGGTACATTCTCGGCCCTGTGTGAAAATGAGCAAGTGAAGAAGATGATAATGGATGATATACAACAGTGGGGGAAACGTGAAGGATTGAAGACATTTGAACAGGTACAGAAACATGTCGAGAATGTATATTGAACTTATTTTTAAGGGGGTATACATTAGGTTTACCTATAAACTAATTCAGCCTTTATTGGCATTTAGTTGAACCCAGTCAAGCATTACATTGATTCAATCTTATCTTATCTTGAGCTATTACAATAATAGCGATCTTGCTAAATATAAAAAAAGGAACCTGAAATATTCATCAAATCTGTGCAAATATTTTGGTCTGCATAACGATTTTTACATAGACAATTTCAAGAGCTTAATTTTTATTATTTTTTTATAATCATAAGTAACATTCTGAAAAGGGGAGCACTTAGGGGTAGATATATGTATATTGGTTTTATGGTAAAAGTATTTATTTACTTAAGTTACTAAACTAATATATGACACTTGCTGAATAACTATAATTAATGGTTCTACTTGTGAGTACGCGAATTTCTACTATTCATTGGTTAAAATTGTTACTCGGACCAGTCCTGTAATGGTTATAGACAAATGGTTAATGGTAACTAGGACCGGACCGATCAATGGTTTCACGCGTACTTCATCTCTACTATACATTGATAATAATGGTTAAAATGGTTACTCGGGCCGGTCCTGTAATGGTTATAGACGAATGGTTAATGGTAACTAGGACCGGACCGATCAATGCTAACTCGCGTACTGCTTTACTGAAGGCAACACATGATTATAAATAATTAATTTTATTTACTAAGCAATGTTTGTAATATAATGCTGTTCGATGGATTTACTTCGAATACCTTCTTTTTATAACATGTGCCTTCGGCTAGATACGTTCGTTATTTTAAACTTGTTACTCCATTTTGTTATTGTTCTAAAGCATTTGATCGTGTTTCAAAAAAACTATAAATATTATTGTTTTATTATTTCTAATTGCTCTAACACATTCAAGCGAAATCCTTTTTCAAATTTATGTAAATAATTTTGTAATAATAAATAATAGTAATAAATTTTCGATCTCTCACAGCTCACATCTCTTCTCCACTTTGGTGGATACCGGGCCTAAATCTACATAAGCGAGGTCGCCGGTCTGAATCTGCATAACTAAATGATTAGGTACATTTATTATATTTCTTGAAAATGTCTTCAGGTTAAGGACATCTACTTGCATCCTGATCCATTCTCAGTACAAAACGGCCTCCTGACACCGACCCTGAAAGCGAAGCGACCCGAGATAAAGAACTACTTCAAACCGCAAATCGAAGACATGTATAAGCATCTTGATTAACATTAGTTGTAGCAGAGAACTTTGAACCCTATGTATTAATGATAAGTGACACAGTTGTGTGTGAATGAGTGAAATTTATAATGAGAGCTATTAGTAACATTTATGTACCTAGTGATACAAGTGATGTTGATATTAATATGAAGTATGTTTCTGCGATTACCCACATAATTATTATTAGTGACATTTTGAAATTCCGTCTATCTATCAACTAACATACCTATTTTCTTCTGGTGCTAGGCGGAATATGCTTATGAAAGCATTTCGTGAAATAGAGTATGCAACCCTTCCAAATTTCTATCATATTAAAATGTATACTGTTCTGTATAGCAATATATTTGGTGCAGTCGTTGGGAAATGATTTCTATGTAACATTGCAATTAAGAAACATGAGTTTCATGCACAGTCAATTTGGTAGTTGTAAGCTGTATCTATACTATGCTCTTATGATCTGTCTTAATGTAGTACCTAATTATTTTAGATGGATAAATTAGCAATAAAATTGCTCTTTGCGTATAAAACAATAATCAATATGTCTACGATAGCGCTGCTTGAGTTACTTACTATCAATCGATTTGATCATTGAAGCGTTATTTAACGACGAAGTATGTGACCTTTCAAAATTCGGATTTGATAGCTAGCATACTAAAACAAGTGCTGCTTCGTAATATAAATTGCTGCAGAAATATTTACGATCGGGGACGACAGGATTAAAATGTGTAATATTAATGACAATACAACTACAAATTATGCTTTGAATAAAATAGACCTTTAATATATTATATACACTGATAGATTCAGAAATTAATTTCGTAATACTTTATTATATTTTGAAAATATCTGTTGTGTTAATTATATATTATTTGCGGTAAATAAATATTAAATCTAAACATCTAATTTGAAGATGTACCAATATGTGTAGGACCAACCTCGAACATTTACTTATCATATTAATCGCAGATATTTTGTTAGTTTATTGCATCTACATTGTCATAGAAGTGTGTTGCGTCTTAAAAGTTAAGTATGTCATTTTTTGTCAAATTATGTTGCACGACTCAATTTTCTTCTTCATGGTGGTTATAGTTAAAAACGGTTTGTCAATTTGGAACTTTCGTGAGATGAAGTATAAACAAATATCTCTCTCTCTCATAGAAAACCATATAGAAACCCTGTTTATTGTGTAATATAGGTTTCCCTTTTGATTTTATTTGATTACTCTTTGCGTGACACGACTTCCGCTTATTTAATAAAATACATTTTTACTTACGTTAAACCGCGTGTTTTCAATATCTGAACTTTTTATTTCAAATCAGTTCAATGAAATTTCGTTCTAATTATCTATCATTGTATTTTAATTACGCCCTATACTATTTTTTTTTCTATCCGGAGTCTTAACCAATTTCAAAGAGTATTTTATTAAAATTTTGCAAGAATCACCGGAATAGATGAAGCAATATCATTTTACGCAATCGCTTGGACGAATGAAGCATTATCTTTTTGTTTTTATTCATTTCTATCATTTTAATATATTATTTTAATGACAGTGATTCTGTGTTATTTGATGCATGTGTAAAGTTTTGTACTTAACCGCTTGTAAGCCAATACTTTATAATAAGAAGTGTTAATTAAGTTTTTTTTTTTATCAAACTGTATTCTTATATGACTAAGAGGGTGAATCTCTTAATCGACTTACAACAGATGTTTGTCGATTTATGTATTTAGTTTACTTACGGCAATGTCCGTTTTGTCAGTCTTTAAAAAGACAATGTTGATAAAACAAATGATTTCTATATTAGTTTTAACATCTGCAAGATTTGCTAAATATTACTCATTTAGATGACTTACGATTAGTAAATCTGTCGCACTTGTAGATATATTGTGAAAGCTACTTTTGTTTGAGTGAGTCATGCTTTATGCGTAAGTTACGGTTTCAAGTTGTTTAAAACCAAAATTTTGTTGTTATTGGTGCAAATTGTACTGCAATAATTTATTTTTAAATAAAATCTTGGCAAGTGTTTTGTTTTTCATTTCGTAATCGCAATTAGGTGTTGATACCTTACTAAATGTTGTACCAATGAATAAATAACCCTAATTTATTTGTGTTTCTTGATTTTTGAAACCATAGCGTTACAATTTAATAGCTTACAGATGATGTGGCAGCCCGATATTGAGTTTTCAATTTTGATTTGTCAATGTGTGCGGTTAGCCTGTGGTTTAATATTCAAAATACTAAGCAGCCCATGTCAAGCGTGGCTGAGTGCCTACTATCTAGTACCTGTATTTTTTTTTCAGTATCAGTATGTTCGATTACCTTTTCTGTCCTGCTGCATCTCCGTTAGGGATGTTCTTCTCTTTCGCACGCTTTGTTTGTGTATTCGCTAGTATGTTGTAAGTCTGTGGTCAAAACAGAGGCAACGCGTGGTTGCGCTATACCTGATGCTTCTGTGCTTCAAAATAGGATTTAGAATCACTTATTTAACGTCACAAACTACTTACCATTTGAAATAGTGAGCCTAAGACCTGAGAAGAATTTTTATAAATTTTTAAAGATTTTTTTGTAAAAGTATGGATTACAATGTAGATACAATTAACATATGTTAAATAAAGACCCTGAGGGCGTTCGCTCCATTCCCAGTCTGTGATATCATTGAGAAAATCATTTATGGTATAGTAACCTTTTGTATAGTTCGTCATCAATCATCTTGTTAAAGCATATACAACGCCCAATAAAATACTAGCTAACTTGACTTAACCGAGTAGTAGGCATAACAAGTTGATGTTTGTTCCTCGTGTTAACATTATGATTGTCGCAGTTTCTAGCAAATTGAGCATGAGATGGTTGCATCTCAATATATTTTTGGTAATGTTGAGTCAAAATATTTCTATATCTACACCCATGCTTTATATCCTCTATTTAAGATTCTGAAACAGTTAGCTTATTGCCAACATTAAAACACCCAATGTCCTATTAACCATAAGGTACATCATCCAAACGGATGATGTAATAATAATATATATATATATATGTTGTACTGAAGTTCATAATAACACTCCTTTGTTTTTTTTCGATCCCAGATTCATATTATGGGTGTAGATAAAGTCTTGTGTGCAACTGTTGATAATTAGGTATTAAAACACTCATGTGATATACTATTATCACCCACCCATACACACACCACTTAGAGTCCATCTTTCTGTGTATCAAGACACGTTTTCTCGAGGAATGTGTGTTAAAAAAACAAAGTCAGATATTTTTGAAGTTATACTTCTTTTGGCGCGATGGAGAAAAATGATGAGAGTGAATATTTACGATGCGCGTGCACACCGACACCTGAATTCTACATCGTGAAGTTAGTTTTAGGTGGCATGAAAATCGATAGCTATGTTCAAGTTGTATATTCTAGTATTTTTATATTTAGAACCCGTGCGTTAACGTTTTCATCCCGGTACCGCTGCAGAGCGCGTTGGATGCCGCGGTACACAGCGCGTGAATCTGTTTCTACAGATACCTCCCAATGCAATTCAGCGCTGGGCAAAGTGGTTTCGTCGGTTCCAAGGTTAATCCTGTGTACAAGATAAAAATTTAGATACAATTAATACAACGAAGGCTAAACAATTTGTTATTTTAAAGTGATATGGGATTAATTATACAAATTAAATTTTTAACTAAAATGTATGCCAAGAGAAACATTCGTTTAAAAGGCCAACCGTTCGAGTGATGCATGGATCGTAAATCTTGGTATATATTGTTCAACCCTCAGGTTTTGGCATTATCTACAGGATTTACTTTATGGTTTATTAGGCGAATTATACCTAAAACAGCTAGTCGCGCAGAGTTCGTAAATTGAACATAAATCGATTTAAATTTTTTCTCTACGGTCCTGTAAAGTCTTTCATATTGAGTTTTATCATGACTTTATAAATCTTCGCTAACAATCCCTAGTCAGTGTGCCAGTGTTTAAGTACTGGTCGCACCGACCAGCAGTGTTTCTGTATTGAATTCATGATTTTCTGGGCCACATCCGGCCAGCCAGGTCGGAATGCTTTTAATATATTATGAGAATAAAAAGCAACAAAATGTTATAGTTTACCTGACACAATCAAGAAAAATCCTACTGTACTTTACAGAACAAGCAATTCCATAACATAAAGCTACTGAAAACCCAAGCGCTGCGCTGGCAGCTATTTCGATGGACGGATCAGCTTAGCTATCTAACGTGGGAATGCTGCCAGTATTCTTGGTACGCTTCCACGCTTATCTTAGTTGACGCTATAGAAATTCTTGTTAAAGCGGTTGTCATCATCATGACTTTTTTATATTTATTAAATTATTATATTTAAAATATTTCAGGTATTTTGGTGTCATCGTACCCCTGGGGCTACATCTCTGACACTAAAGGCAGGCGTCCTTACTGTCATCACTGTCGAGTCTTGCGAGCAACTGGATCGTACTCGGGCTGATAAAGTTCGTCTCTGTGTGTTTGTAGGTATCTGCTATACCTAAGCTTTATTTATTATTTTATGACTAAGATTATTACTTGTTTAATTCAAGGTGCCCTTTCCACTTCTTTATATGCAAACAACAAATACTTTATAAAGTTTCTTCAACACATAAACACGTAGACGTAGTGAATGGTGATGAAAACTCAACAGATAAGATTAGGAACAGTTGTTATTATTACATTTATAGTATTTTCTTTGATTAACGTGAGTGTTACACATTCATATAAAACACTTTTTAAGTATTATAAGTAGTAAAACGCATGTAATTGTAAGTGTTATTAGATTAGATTTTGCGAAAAAGTTACATTTTTATTATTCTTTTAAGCAACCCGACGTTTCAAGACCTTTGCAGTTCTCGTTTTCAGGGGGGCTGTAGACATTTCATCTGCATCGAAATCGAAAAAATATCTAACATTGAAAATGTTTAGAAAATGAAAAACGGCAAAATGTAGAAAGTTGCCAATACTTTTATTGTTTTTCGAAGTAATCTCCGTTCCTCTCTACACACCGTCACATTCGATGGAACCGCTGAGAAAAGCAGTGGGCCCATTCTTCCTTAGGGGTCTCTTCTATGGCATTTTCGTACGCTTTCACACCACATCTTCAGGGCTCGTAAAGCGAAAACCTCGAATTTTATCTATAGTTCTTGGGAATAAAAAAAAGTCGCAGAGTGCCAGGTCAGGTCTGTATGGCGATGTCACCTGTGACGATGTCAAATACAGCATTTGAGTCACCGCCGTTGAAATTATCTAACATTTGGCGACACCAGTCCATGCGAAGGTGTTTCTTGTCGTCGGTTAAAGTATGGGGAATCCATCTGGTATTAATCTTCCTGTCGCCTAAATGTTCATGTTATGTATTTTGAACTTGACTCATACCAATGCCTAGGCTTGCCCATATCTGCTGATAGGTCACTCTCTTATTTTCCTCTATCATGCGTCGCACAGCAGTGATGTTATCTTCGGTAGTCGCTGTTAAAGGACGTCCCTCACGCGGATCATCATTGAGATTGCTACGTCCACGCTTAAACTCGTTAAACCAATTGCAAATAGTGGCACGAGATGGACATTAAGAAATGCTAATCGCAGCCTATCATAGCTTTGTTGTGGAGTAAGCCCACAACGAAAGTCATAATAAATCATTAACCAAAAATTTTCTCGCGATAGGTTCATTTTCACGTGCAACAAGAGTTTTAGATTTGCCGCCAATTCACAAAAACAAATGACAAATGAATGCAATATACTACATTAGGTTACCAAAGAGTTTTAAAATTTAATTTAAACAAGAAGCTTCGTAACAGTACAATTAAACAGTGTGAATAAATATATATTATTTTGGTGTTTTTATTAAATCATTTTCATATACGACGGTGATAGTATTTACTAATAATTTATTAGTATATCTATATATATTGAATATTAGTGATAAAACTGATTTGAATAAACTGTTTTGAGTGCATTTATAGATTTCAGGTTAATTGTCGGTATGTATAATTTATTTACATCGTTAATTAAAAATTATTACTTTATTATCTAAAAAAATATTTTTTTTCGTTTTGTTTTATATCTGGTATATTAACAAATTTTATGTATAAATAAAAAAAAATCTATACTTGTTTATATTAACCTTAAATGCTGTTTTTTGACACGCATGTAAACCAAATGCAATCAATCGCGTTGTGCTAAAATCTGTCGAATATCGAGGTCTTGTTATAATATCGTCTAAAACACGTTATTTATGCATACAAGCTGAGGTGTGTGCAAATAAGAAAATTAAACGCCTGATAATCATTGTGAGCAAAGTGTACAATTGTAACTTTATTTTTTTTTTTCTATAAGGTATAAATATTATAATATTGATAATACTATTGTAGTTGGTCTTATTGTTTTCATATGCCGTGCTATTTTTTTAACTTTTGGTAGACATAAGAACAGTTTTAGAGCCCTCATAACCACTTTGGAGAGTTGATATACCTGCTTCTGCTAGTCACTCCATCTATGGACTTTTGTGGAAGATTTTCTCACTCCTCAAGCAGAAATTTTCAAACTCTTGGACGTTCGTGGGAGTTGGATTTCCATCAAGGATTTCTCTACCAATTAGTCAGAGATGAATTCACGCTACGAGCTAAAATCTGCTAGAACGATGAACCTAAAACTAAAAACCTTAAAAAATATAAAATAATAATTAAAATATATTATTATTAAAAGGAGTCCCGTAACGCAAGGTTCCAAAGATACTGGCAGCGTTCCCCCTTTGAATAGCTAGACTAATTCATTGTCCGAGGTAGCTGCCAGCCTTTCGGTCTTCTGTGATATCGACTAACCCTTTTTTTATTTTCTAATAGCTGACCCGACAGACGTTCTTTCAATAAACGGTTCGAGGGATATGGTAAATGCGTGGGTGTGTGCGTGGGTGGGATCGTGACACAACAAACTATATATGTAAACCTTCCTTGAGCTTCAACGAATCTATTACAAAAGATTTCATTGAGATCGGTCGAATAGTTTAGGAGTTATTAGGGAACATACAAACATACACTCTCTTCTATATATATAGATATAGTGAATTCTTAAATTTTCAAATTGATATTTAAATTACTTATTTATATAAATAATTGTCTATCACTGATATTTGCATACTTCGTATAAAGCTAAAAAGCATACTATAAACATTTGTACTGTACCATCCTGTAAACAAACCTATTCAATTTAAATAAAGTTTATCTTATCTGACCACTAATGTATGCTTAAAACTAATACATATATTAGTTTTAAGCATAATAAAGTTTTATACCTCAACACGTAGATAGGGTTGTAGAAATAAGTTTTCAGATTCATACATGTTTGTTTGCGAGTCATGGATGTTTAAATGTATTTATGTATGTTTATACGTATTTATGTATGTTTAAGTAAGTATATTGTATTAAATATATCGTTGTCTTGCAACCCATAACACAGGCTATACATGCTTAATTTGGGGCAAGATAATATGTGTAAAAAGTGTGCCAATACATATATAAGGCTTAATTGTAAATTTCTATAATAAGTAGATTATAAGTAATTTTGTATATATTTTACTATCAAATATAGAAATTTGGAATTTTAATTTGATTTTTTTTGAGTGATTCCTAGTTATATTTGATTTTCTAGTGGGCATTTCTGACATTCTACAACTCCGGTAGGGTTTCAAACAGTTGAATAAACTGTTAATAGACTCTTCTATGGAAGACGGTGAAACTGCGCTCAATATTTCGTCGTCAAACATATGCGAAGTTCACAAAAAGTCAATAATTTATATTGACAGATATTGGTGGATCACAAAAAATCTAGATTTTATGCCAATACGCTTAATACTTACTTCTGCCGCGTTTATACATCAACAAAAAATAGACGAGATCTCAAGGATCACGATATTTATTGACCATCTGACCCCTGCCTATGCGTTACGAGGTCCATGTGATAATGTAACGTAATTTATGAATAAATAAATAAATTAACTAACTAACGAACCCCTAATTTTGCCAATTTTTGTATAAAAAGTATAAATATAGTCTGACCTAATCGAATGTCAACAATTATTTTCAAGTCCCGATGTCTAAAGTTATCACCATTATTTACATTACTATATTTACTGTCTGACATATTTGACCTGTTCATCTGTTTAACATTCTCATGAAGTAATAACAATGTAAGTAAGTGCCCATCTACGTTTAGCATTTAAGTATATTTATTTAATTTTTATTTATTTATTCATGTATAGGAAACAAACAGTATTATGATACTTAAATATTAACAAATCTTAAATCTTACACTTTCACCAGTGAAGTTTCCAACAATTTATACGACACTTTTAGTTAAAAGGTAAGCAACGATAAGATAAAAACCACAAAACAAAAGTAATACAAATTAGCAACTAAATACAAGCTATATAAGTTACACAATATTATACACGCCTACTATACAATACTATAATGAATTAGTTATAAATGAGTTAAGTATTCAGAAAAAAATTATAAGAATGGGGTAAAAAAAAAATCAGTAATCATTTAAATTATCACAAACCAATGATCTGAAAACATTTAACTTTTCATGAAATATGTCAATATGACTGTATGCTCTATTATAACAGCTACATGCCCGAATTATAAACCGGTTCTTTCCATGTACTGTTCTCGCACAGGCAACATCTAATACATTTATAACGCCTTTTGGACACACCAAAGGAGAACTTACTGTTTACTCTTTGATTAAGTATAAATAAACCCAAATACTTTATTGGTACTAACATTAGGATAATTATCTGTAATAGTTCCAAGTATTCTAGTCCTAAAATAATTTATACCCGTGTAAAATATATACGAAGTTGTAAGATCATAGAAAATAATATGTAGGTACTATTTGTAAATATGATTTATATTTACAATAGAACTTATATAAATGTGTACTATTGTATGTATAAATCATAGTACATATTAAAATATGTAATATTGTAAAAATATTTTAAATGGGAACTCATTTGCAAACTGGTTCTTACGCTGTGATCTTATGGAAAAAATCGATATGTGCTTAAGAAAATACGACAAAAGTGATACGAAATACACACCTAATTTTTGACTTTATTCTGAAGTTCATTTACAATAAATATATACTATCTAACTAGCTGCCCGAACAGAATACGTTCTGTCAATAGTTAATAGTTAAAATTTAATAATGATTAATATTTCCTAATGTTCGCATTGTTTATATCTCAACAATAAACGACGATAACATACAAAAATAAGTTTTATATTCCATAGACTGCAATACTTTATAAACTTGATGATACTCATTCTACTGCTTTATGGTACATAACATTTTTTCTTTGGTTACATGGCGCGTAAACAAATAAAGCTGGCAGGTTCCCAACGAGCCAGGCAACATACCGGCCATGAGAGAAGCATGGGGTTTTCAAGATTAACACCGCAAATACTTAAAAACTGACCCTGTGATTTATTTATGGTAATTGCAAAAGGAAGCCGCGCTGGATTATCATCATCAGTCACTATCATTGAGATGCGGGGTATCAACACTTCTTTTCCCTTATATTTTCCTTTTATAATTGTTGCTTCGATTACTTTGTTAAGTAAATCTTTCAATGATAGCTGTGTGGCTTTACAATGATACGGTGGGTTCGTCACATTATGGCTCATCATCAGCCGGAAGACGTCCACTGCTGGACAAAGGGCTCTACAAGGATTTCCACTTGGGCTATGTCAGTGACTTTGGTTCTCCTACGGCTCTCCCCATTCCTGTTTCGATCTCACAGGGAAATTCCGAGCATAGCCCTCTTCATTTCCCTCTGAGCGACCATGAGCTTTCTCATAAGGCCCATATTTAGCGACCACGTCTGCGTACCGTAAGTCATCACTGGCAACACACACTGGTTGAAAACCTTCGTTAACATTAACATTATGACTACCGATTCTACTTTTAATTGAAGATTATGCAGTGGCAATAATCGCATATCCAATGAGTTTAAAAATTCTGTAGGATGGTTCACGACATCATCTTGAATAGCTGCTTATATCATTTACATCCGTGTTTTTGGCAGCTAATGTAGCACCTTGTAATAATGATCATTTCAACTTAGAGATTTAACGTTTCGAATAACCTTTTGAATGAGCTCGGTTGTTGTTTCAGTAAACTGATAAAAAGCGACAGAAAATGTAACGCAGCCATTCGAATCAACAACTGGGATTTTGAATGGCAAAATCCTATTACCAAGGTAAATGAATTGTTTAGAAAAATTATTTCCAGAACGATCATTTTGCAATTTGACACGCTTATTATTGCTTTTAGTTGGTATCTTGACATATTTCTACAAAATGGAGGGCTTTAAGGCAAAGACTAAGCAGAAAACACGCATTCAAGGTGTTTTTAGACTAGTTTTTTGGTGAAAATATAGCATTTCGAGTTATGAACACTACTTAATCCTTTTACACATATCCTTAAGTCTTATTTGTAGGTTGCTAATTCTTGCTGTTGGTTATAGTTAACACTCCAGAGCCTTTTTGAACTACCACTTGTCCTTGCAGTTAAACAAGTTTTTTGGCATGGCATGACGCATTTTTTTAGTACAACTCTCAGAAAAGTTATTCATATAGCTTGTACTTTTTTGTGTAATTATATTTATTCAGATTAGTAATGAATAACGAGGATTGTAAGCATATAAACTGTTTTCCACCCAAGAATTTTGAAAATATTGGCTTTGTTACATAGATGGCGGCCGGAAGCCGTGAACTCAAATCGCTCAAGGTCGCTGGCATTTAGTGTCGCCTTAAACATACTTCATCTGGCGTTGACCGTGGAATCGCTGGTAATATTTTACAGAAATATTCTGCAAATAAAATCATCGCTCGACCAAATCTGTTTTGGTTGTTTCACAGATCTTTCATAGTTCTGTCTAATGCCTCCAAAGAGTTTTTATG
Organism: Leptidea juvernica; assembly: GCA_949711755.1. Taxonomy (NCBI): domain Eukaryota; kingdom Metazoa; phylum Arthropoda; class Insecta; order Lepidoptera; family Pieridae; genus Leptidea; species Leptidea juvernica. Next base: position 2,553,198 of record CATIXQ010000011.1, read on the forward strand.
TGCCATCGTGCATTCATCCCACACTTAAACCTTTGCCATTGCCGAGTTATTCGAAATGTTGCAATTTGAGTTTCATTGCGTTGAATATTCAATGGTTAGTTTTATTTATATGGATAATAAACTATATTACACAATTTACTGTTTGACTGCTTGTTTTCATCAGAAAAGAACTGTGTTGTTTTTACTATTTTCCACGCACTTTTTAATTTAATTTAATTTTTTTACTAAAACACTTCAAAGTAAGGAATTTCTAATTTTCTAATTTCTTCTACCTTAAGGAATTTCCATTAAAAATAATAATTTGCGAATTGGTCGAGCCGTTCTCGGGTTTTGCGCTTAGCAAATTCTTTTTTATTTATATTTTTAAAATAATATATGAAGCTTTAATATAATCGTGTTTAATTTACTCTGGTATAATATTTTAATCTGACTGATCAAGCTATGTTAGTGCCATACAGCGACTTAGGCTCAATAATATATTTTCTTTACTTCTTCTTTTACTTTACTCAAGTAAAACTAGCTGAGTGTCTTAAAACGCGATGTAGCTTTTGCATTGGATTATCTAATTTTGGATGTCATTTGACAGCTAAGTTTTACATAAGTAAAGTCTGAGTAAAGTCTAAGTAAGTACGCTCTATACATCTCAGTCTTAGTCTCGAGTCCTACAAAATAAAGTACAAGGCACGCCTTAATAAATCTTACTTCTTCTTACTTCAGTAATTAATTTTAGAAGGCACCTACCTATGTATAATTTCTAATTAGTAAACATGCCACTTACCTTAACTGGTAAGACAAGAATAGTGCGCATGAGAGTAGGTACCTACTTACATTGGTCTAAGTAAAAACTTAACTATTTGCTAGGTATTTCAACATTATGAATTAGTTATTAGGTGGATTAGTACCTACATTACATCGGCAATATTATAAGTTTCGACTTTATATAGTCTAATATTATTTCTCAATATAATTTGCTTATCTCATATAATATAACGTATAGTGTCTACGTATTCATTCATATTCACAACGAAGCATTTTTATTTATACATTTTACCGCTTATCTGCGCATCACGCCAGCTCAGTTTTGTTCTGTTTAGTTGCCATACGGGCAGCGCGGTCGCTACTCGTATACTCGGCTGTCGAGTGCTGCCCTCTATCGTTGTCGCGCTCCACCGGTTTCTTATTAGATGACCTTGACGCGAGTTTTGCCGTTCATTGGCCGCGATGCCACGAACCATCGCGTTCTTGCCTCCCAAAAGCAATATTTAAAACAATAAACTTTATTGTCCTGGACTAAAATCCTGTGTACTGTGTTCCGCGTGTGCCCGGCTACAATCAAGTGTCAGTGTCATCGAACGACACCTGTCAAAATGATGTGACAAGCTCGTACATACCTTTACTGTGTAATACTTCTGACTGAAAAACAGAATGGTTGTATTAAAAATGTTAACACCGTCTCGGAAGTGTAAGTACCATTAAATTTGGATACATAATTAACCATTAAAAATAAAACGTAATTCTTAACATAATTTCAAATTATCTAATACAGAAATCATTAAATAAACAGCGGACAGTCGACATGACATGATCTCTTCTAAAAATAACTCGCGTCGCATTGGCAGTTAGGTTAATCAGCTTTTAGTTGGGTCATTTATTGTTGAGTAATTATTTAGTTACTCTAATGCGTACGCAAACTATATGTGTCGAATCACGGGCTAATAACATGCAATGAAAACAATTAAAATACATGACAAGAGTATGTAGGTATATTTTAGTTTACTTGAATATGTCTAGAGTAGGATATGATTAGGTTTACGACATAGGTACTAATATTGTAATATTTCTTGTTTCCATATCTAAGGCTGAGATCTATAATAGAGCGTAGGTACTTAAAATTTGCTCAGACTTTAATTAAGTATACGTGAAACTTAGCTGAGTTGATAAAACTCGAACTTGGCTTGGATCTATCTATGGATATATAGGTAGATCTTCAAAAATGATATGGAGGTTTCTAATATCATTTTTTTCTAATCTGAATAGTTTGCGTGAGAGACACTTCCAAAGTGGTAAAATGTCCCCCCCAGTAACTTCTAAAATAAGACAATGATAAAACTAAAAAAATATATGATGTACATTACCATTCAAACTTCCACTGAAAATTGGTTTGAACGAGATCTATTAAGTAGTTTTTTTAATACGTAAAAATTCATCATAAACCGATAACTTAATTGAAAAAAATACACTATTATTAGAACATCGATCAAATTTACAATGATCTACAAAAACTTTAGTCTGTTACTTGCTGCTACGGAACCCGTCACGGGCGATCCCGAATCGCACTTGGCCACGTTTTTTATACTTATAAGTGACACCAATAGGCCTACAGCGCACGTTAATGTGACAAGTACCGGTAAGTGCATCACTTAGTGCTGTGTTTAATTTGAATAACTTTGCGGGACATGAACCTTTTTTGATACATTAACCCCCTAATTCATAATTTTCTGCTAACTTAAAGCATTGCTAATTCTCACTCTGTCTTCTATAGACCTAAGTCAGAATGAGAAAAAACATTCCTTAGCGGCTGTTTAAAGTTAGGAGACCATTATGAATAACGGGGTTAGTAAAAAGGATTATATTTGTAAGAATCTTGCAAAAAAACAGATATGTCCTAAGATATATGTCCTTAATAAAACAGCATACAAAGTCAAATAAAACTCTACTAAGTCTTGTGAGTCCATAATTCGGAATGAAACTAAATATAAAAACATTAAAAATTTTATTCTATGCATTTGAAAACCGCATCTTGAAAATTCGGAACCCCCGTTCAATATTTATATTTCGCGGCTGGTTACAGGAGATTCGTAAGATCTTCCATATGAATCATATTATGGTTGCATTTACAAGCGATAATTATTGCCCTTGCAAGTAAGAAGAGAAATTGCAGATATTTCCTACTTAATTGTAATTCTCAATGGCAAAGTCCTACACTAATTAGCTCCATATTTTTTAGTACCATAAATTATCGTTAAATTCCATTTTTTCCTAGAGTAGAGTAGTAGTTCACATACCTGATAAGTTCTGTATATATCTCATAGCGATTTCGACTTATTTTAGAGTTGCTAGATTTTTTTTTTTTTATAAATTTATTTAATCATAAATATATGCACAGTTGGTACTTAAATTTTACATCTCGCCAAACTGTTGCAACAGTTTGTTGGCGAGTTTACGCTCTTAGACAATATTATACTATTGTGCATCTATAGTAAATTATACCTAATTTGTTCGTTATATTATACACTATTACTAATACACATATAACATTACACACATATCATTACTTAGTTATCAATTCATAATATTCCTAAAAACATATTAAAATCTTACCTGTATACATATAACTAAACTATACTACTTTAAATATTAAGGCTTATGTGGAGACGTTAAGAAAGTGCTCTTTTAATTTTTTCTTAAGTACTACTCTACAGTCTTTTTTATCCTCTCTTAACCATTCTATACTATTAAAAATTTTTGGCACAACATATTCCCTTAATCTTTCCCCATAGTAGTTACATATTTTTGGTATTATATAAATATTCCTGATATTCTTTCTCAAATTATGATATGCTACAGTTTTTTTTTGTAAATAAAAATAGTACGTACAAGTTATGTAAATGGTATATGCAAGATAGGTTACATAATGTAATATTCTTTTGTATAACATTTTTGTATGAACTTGTAAGTTACATCTTGTGACAATGTTCTGTATATTCTATATTCTGTTATATAGTGCTGTCCTTGTCCAAACCAAAGAACTTATAAGCATCGAAACCAATATGAATCGAAATGAGAGCAAAATTTTAAATCATGACTGTTGCCTCTCAATATATTCTTGATAATGTTATGTATGTACATAGGCACATAATTATAACACCAGAAACAAACAAACTTATAATGCCTACTACTGGGCAAAGTCGAGTTAGTGAGTCTTTTGTGGGGCGTTGTATATGCTTTTACAACAAGATACCAGATAATGTTCAAAACAAATGACGTGTTACGAAAGTCAAAAGAATTGTTAAAAAACGGTTGTGTGGTAAAGGTTACTATAACATAAATGACTTTCTTAATGATACCACTGATTGGAAATAGAGCGACCGCCCACAGACTATTAAATAATAGTTTTTAGTGTACGATTTTACATTGTAACCATATTTTTCTATAAAATAAAAAACCCGCTGAGTTTGTTGCGCCAGTTCTTCTCAGGTCTGAGGCATACCTTTCGGAATGAATGGTAGTTTTTGACTTTCAATAGTGATTTTATATCCTATTTTGAATAAAAATATTTGAATTTCAATAAAATCATAGCAGAAATAAGAACAATTAGTCTGTAACCATTTTTAGACCTTCTAGAATCAACTAGTATACTTAGTAAAAGTCAGTAACACTAACGGCCTTGTGAGGATCTAAACACTGCAGATTTGCATAAAGTTCTGATAGACTACGGTTTTTCTAATAACGTAATTAATTGACCTCGATTGTTTTACACTTCTATGAAGTGAGCTAAACAAAACGCAATAATAACACAAATATTTTTAGACTTGGCTGGACATAAACTTTTTCCAATGACCTAAAGATAAACGTTTTCAACACGAACTAGTAAAAAAATAAGGACTCCGTGTCATCATACATAAGTGTCCCACCAAAACAAGCCGATTAACGTGTAAATACATAGCCCCACGCACACACTTACACTACTACAGGCCGATAGGCGGCCGTTATGAGAATTGTCATCGTCTGTGATAGATCAGTTTGCGTCTCAATTAAATATTTTAAAAATGCTGTCGTGCGTTGTGAAAACGTGTAAAAACGATACTATATAAGTATTTGTGGCCATATGTGATTATTTAAGGGAGAAAAAATTGTGTAACTATATATATATATACCCCGTAACCGCACACACACTAGCATACTAATGTCACGGCGCGGAGTCCTTCTTTTTTTACTAGACCGTGCGTTTCAAGAAAAAAATAGACGGCAATTTAAAAAGAACGCGACTTGAGTCAACTTGCGAAAATTTTTACTCTATCGTCTATGCTAAACTTACTGTGATAGACATTTCCCGGGTCCCTTTCGTGATCCACTGTTTAAAACTTATTTAATGACTTTGAACGAACCTGGGTGAACAATATAAAGAAAATCTTCTTGTGGTGGACAAAGTGAAGGTCTTTGATGGAGTAAGGCACAAGGCGCTTCTCTCGAAACTTCCACTCTATGGGACACCTAAGAGTTTTTGCAAATGGTTGATCCACTTCCTCACAGGGTGCAATTCTCAGACCCGTGAATGGTGTTCCCTTCCAATCCTCAAAAATATGTATTATGTATACCTATCAGTGATGTTTTAATGTCTTCAACATTCATTGTTCCAGCGACGACAATTCGTAGGATTCTTAACACCGGCCGTGCAGTTGACCAGGAAACAGTTGACCAGGACGCAAAAAACTTGTATCTTCTAACGATACTCTGTTATGAATTTCGCGAAATAGGGGAAAATTAGTTAAAACCCCCAAGACTCAAGGTTGTGCGTAACCACAAAAAAAACTGCATATCTTATCGTATCACCGCTCTTCGCATTTCTGAGAGACTCGCTTATTATCGTCATGTTAGAAATTTCACGTGATTACTATTGAAGTAGTCACCTGGAAGGCAAAAAACATAGGTGGCGCAAATGTTAGGACTCATAATGAAACCTACATACAACTATTAAGAAATTCAAAGATTGTATGTAAAGTTGACCAACTCTGGGCCACTGGTCAAAAATAATCAAGTACTTTTTGACCTGTGGCCAGGTGGTTTCTATACAAAGACGACATTGATTTGCAGAAAATAGCCCTTGTATAGCTATATCACAGACCGTAATATTGGCTGCCTTAACGGAATTAATTGGATAAACATTTAGCACCACAAAAATATTCATGCTACTATTTACTAGATGCAGTATTCCTTGCGGGGTTCATCATCACACATCACATTCAAATGGCTACCGCAGAACCAAAAATTTGTTAAAATTAAAAAGAAGAGATCAAAAAGAATTAGGCTTTATATAACCAAGTAGTCATTATATTTGGAGCCCAAATTGTAGATTGGTATGAAGCTCTAGATGCCGATGGAGGCATATAGTTTTATCTCCACGTCACAATACGATTGACTTAGGGCAATTTAATCGGTAAAAATCCTAATCTTATCATAATTGTTGTTTATATTATTGTTTTTATACAGCTGAAAATCAAGGCTTTCGTAATCAATTCACAAATAAATCTTAAGCGATAGGTATTAAAATGCCGATATGGATTTCCGAGTATTTCAGACGTAAACTATTTTTATTTAACTGTGAATTCTAGAGTAACATTTATATCAAAAACATGACATTCTTTTTGAATAACCTTTTTTCGATTAACGCTATGATCCAATTGAATCTCTTTCGTCATTATGGGTATGTTAAAATTTGAGTTATTGTGAAATGCCATTGAATAGAACTAGCTGTATTATTAGTTTTCCTGCTTCCAATCTAAAAGTAATAATAATTAGTAAAACCTATTTATTTCCAATGTACTATTAAAATTTTATTCTATATTAATATTACAGTTATCATCTATGATTACGTCTATTATAATATATATTACTTAATAATATTGTTACAACTATTTACATAGTAATTATATATTATCTACATTTTACATAATTAAATATGAAAAAAATATAATTTTATTAGTATTAATAACTGTTGTTATGTCCTGTCTTCCTCATCAATGATTGGAACCTCTTCTTGGGTAGGCCTCCTCCAGCTTGTTCCAGGCCTCTCTGTCAATTGCGATCTTTTTCCATAAGTTTCCTGCTGTCGCTTTTATGTCTTCTTTCCACCTTGTCCTAAGACGTCCTTTTCTCCTTTTTTTTATTCGCCAATTGGCCTTTCCCACACAGTTGCCTCTGAGATCCATCTATTGTCTCTACATCTTGCTATATTATGTCCAAAAGGAAAGTCGTCACGTGACTTAATTAAAATATTAAGAAATCTTTTATCAAGGAATTGAATCTGAAAATATCAAAGTAAAAATGAACCCCGTGGTTCTGGAAAACTCTGGTTGACTATTGCGAAATAATGGCGAATGTGAACATTGATAATATTTTCATTATCATAAATTTGATACCCAAGTTAAAAATAAGTCGACAAATAACAAACAATTTTTATTACTTTTAGTTTACTAACCAATGAATCAATCACCCAGCTTTCAAACAGATATCGCATTTATACTGAAGTAGCATTAAATAAGAGTGTTATCAATGTGGATGTCATTCTTCTTTACTGTCAGATTGACGTAGTCTATGCCTCACCTCGACAGAGGTCATTTATCAGCGTTCTTTTGTTTATAAAACCTTTTAAATTCTTCCACGTGGCTTTCAGTTTTAAAATAGATAACCCCTGAATGATTTAACGGTTACTATGTTATTGTTTATTCTTCTTGGCACACTCTTCTGACGGAAAGTCTGTCTTTAATAGCATCAAAATTGGGACACCTTGAAATTTATTTTCTGATTCCAGATGCTTCCAATTCCGTGGAAATAGCTATTATTAAATTATAAATTTGCACATATATCTATGCATTAATATACGTAATTATCTAGTTTTGTTGCTGGTAAACCTGACCTCTTTAGCTAAAGGACCTCGCCCCTAATCAATTTTTGTTTGTAAAGATGTTTCAAATAAACAAATTATCAAATTTTATCGTAAGTAGGCCGTGTTCGTTCATTTAATACTTTTATTCAAAACACAATTTATTGTGCATATTATGTAACCAAGGCTAAAGAAATAGTTTTTTGAATTTTTAATTATCAACTTCTTTTTGCAAGTTTTTGCGACAACCCGTTGAAAATTTCAGCGACTAGACATCGAGGCGCCGTTTGTATATTATATATATATACACCTGAGTGGCACTCCATTGTTATCACAATAGTGCGCTTAGAAATCTTGATTCAACCCAAAGTTCGGAGTGGCATCGGAATGGCGCTCGTCAATTTGAGACATAAGAAGTCTCAATAATCCAGTAATTTCAATAGCTACGGTGCCCTACAAACTGAAACACAATAATGTTTGCACATTACTGATTCGCAGTAGAATAAGGCTGTAGTACCCACCTAAGCCGGCTTCCTTCCAAAGCCATCCTACAAAGAAGAATCCCACTTATAAACATTCTCAAACACTCTCAACTTAGCTTATTCCCTGGTGTTGCAAAGGGAGAATTTGCACCTGGGACCATTTAAGATGAGAGACCATTTCAGAGAGACATAAACCAGTCGTAAGGTAATAAATAAATATTGACACACCTTTACACAAACTATCTTGCCCCAAACTATGCATAGTCTATTCTATGGGTACAAGACAACGATATATTTAATACGATATACATACTTAAACATACATAAATACTTATAAACATCTATGACTCGGAAACAAATCATATTCATCATATAAATGTTTGCACCTACCGAGATTCGAAGATTCGAACCTCTAGCTCAGCAGGCAGGGTCACTGACAGGTTTTATATCTCTCTTACAACTACAGACTGGTAAATATAGTGTTAATATAGGTTGGATTTTTTATCCAGCTAATTGAACTAAGGAAGTTAGTTAACCCGTTGATCCGTTCTAATAGTCCAGTTCATTTTTGTTGATTATTTTATCAAATTCATCGCTTCCTGTATTTAGAATGATTTCCCGCCACCTCTCAGAATATTAAAAAATATAAATCAGTTTAAGGGTAAATATAAAATGGCTTTATTATAAAAACATCAGGATGCCGAAAATTATTGTGTATGGAAAGAACTTCCCTTAAATAAATATTTTTCATAATTTAACCATAACATTTACAACTCGATTTATATTACATTTAAAACACACACTAATATGTTTTTTATAATGTTATAGCAATAACAGTGGCAGTACAATATTGGATATTTTATTAAAAAGAGCGCAAACAAATTCTGAGATTTTCTTCTGTCGCTTCTCCTCTCTCAGAGCGCCAATTGTTTCCAAAGCAGTAGTGTAGTGGATGCCTTTTATGCAGTTTCATAAGATTGAACATAAACGTCACAAGATTGTGAAAATATAAAACTTTCCTAGAACGGTTAATCTAAAACTAATAATAGGTACTAACCAAATTAATTAGTTTAAGTGTTATATTGCTTAAGAGAATAAAATCAGGTATTTTTAGAAGGGATGACTCCCTCATGGAACTGCGATTCCATTAAAATAAAAAAAAAGATTTATAAATGAGATACCAAGAATTCCTTACCTATTTAAGTCTATTTAAAACAGAGATATTTCTAAATCGGTGAAATATAGTTGATAGATCATAGAGCCTAAAAGACATACCAGCCCGAATTTTTTATATTAATAACTAACGCGCTGATACTAAAAGGTGTGCTAAAAGCAAAGATAAGATAGTAATCCTAGGTAAAGTTAATATAAATAACATATCTGATGTGAAATATCTATCATTTGCTGGTGGAAATATATATTCAAATTTTATAGGTATAGAAATATATTCTGGTTCACTTGAACGAGGTGATGGCCACTATATTTAATCTTCAATATCAATTAATTTTGTTTGTTGTAATAGTTTTTTTTTACGAAATGCCTTTTGATGGGCCTTAATTTTCCGAACATTTACCATTGTAGTGAATATTTTTTTACACCATCGTAAACCACCCACACCATAAAGTAAAGATTTTAACGAATAGAAAGCACAAAAACTTCTTGAAAAAAATAAATATTTCAATTCAAATAAATTACAGTGTATTTGGGACATAAAAAGGTAACTTTTTACAATATTTCGTGATTTTTTTGCAAAAGATAAAAATAAAAAACCAAAAACTTGTTTATTTTTTATTTTTTCACATGAATTTTGAGGTTACGTGAGAAAAGTGTGAAAACAAAAGTTGTAGATCTTTTTATTACCTACAACTTTGCCATTTGACTTATTGCCATAGAACCTGCAGTTTTGCCGGAAATCAAGATAAACCGTTTTTTACCCTTAGTCACCCCCTCTTTTCCACTTCCCGACTTAACGACGTAATGTATTTTTTATATTCTTCTTTCCTTCTCCTTTTTTAATGGGTTACATCCTACTATTATTTTTTTAGTTTCAAAAATTATCGACCCTGGTCTATGTCGCTTAGTAATTCGTTATAAAGCATCCATATAACTAAATTACCAAAGTAAGTTTTCCTTAGTATGTTAACTGTTTAACCGTTACTGTTAACGTAAAGTTCACACAAAACTGGGTGGATTTTTTGCAATAGGAGGACTAATTTAAACGTAAAATAAGTGATCATCGCCTTTTATAATCTCTTGGAGTATCAGAGGACAATACAAAAACGTTGCCGGACAACTACGTCTGCATATATATATGAAAAATCGGTGCAAGTAAATTGTACGTAGATATTCGTTGAAAAGAGTAACGCCACACATCCAGATGTTGGAGCTTATATTTCAGATTGTGGCGTGTGGTGCAATGTTTTAATATGGCGGCAGAAATCAGGTCAAATTGCTCTTCGGCGCACTCTGCGTAATATGTGCCACGACTATAAAGTACTAAAATATCGACAGTAAAGAAAAGAGTGAAAGATTCATATGCGTTAAACGATGACACTATAGATGGGCCTATCGGAACTCTCGCTCGCACTGCTAGTGTTGTGTGCAACAAGGAAGGGATTTGTCGATAGTCATTAGCAGGTAATTAAGTCGAAGGGTAAACAGAAAACATGGAAACAAGGTGTTTTAAGACAAGTTTTGTGGTGAAAATATAGTATTTGGAGCTATGAACACTACTTTATCCTGTTACGCATACCCTTTAGTCTTACTTGTAGGTTGCTAATGCTTATTGTTGGTTAAAGTTAGCACTCCAGAGCTTTTATGAACTACCAATTTTCTTTGCAGTTAAACAAGTTTTTTTTCTCGGCATCATGCATTTGTTAAGTATACTATTATCATAAAAGTTGTTCTTATAGATTTTACTTTTTATGTAGGTACATTTATTCAGATTAGTAATCAATAATGAGGATTGTAAGTAATTAAGCAGTTTGCGCCTGTTAAAATGTTACATTTCCGACGCAAGAATATTGAAAATATTGGCTTTGTTATATAGGAGCCGTGAAGGAAAGATTAACGAAATAATGCAAAATATTGCATGCAGCTACCTGCATCCGAGCGGCATCCCTTTATCGATAACGAGTTGTGCGGCATTGTCACATCCCTTTGACGTAATGTTTTATGACTCAGTTCGCACGTTTGTAATGGCCCAACTATACACCTTATAACCATTGCAAGTTTGTACGTTCACTTGCTTAATAAATGAAAAGATAATTCTCAACATCTAAAGTCGTAAACTTCACACCACTAATTAAACTGAGCTTTTGCATTTACAATAAGTCATCTCTAAGCAGCCGACCCTGATAAAACAAACATGTCGACATAGTTATGAGTATTTAATATAGGAGAGGGTATTTATGGAATTTTTCTGTAAAAAAAGGGTCGAAATAATCGTATCTTTAAAATCTACACAGGTACTCGCAGGCTATAAATTGTTGTGCTTTATCCACTGTACGGGAATTTTTGTCACCTAGATCGTTTATATCTAGAATGGTGGTGGTTGCGATATTTATTATTTTTTTTAAGAAAATATGGGACGAGACGAGCCGGACGTTCAGCTGATGGTAATTGATTCGCTCTGCCCATTACAATGCAGTGCCCCAGGATTCTTGAAAAGCCCAAAAATTCTGAGCGGCATTACAATTGCGCTCGTCACCTGGATACGTAAGATGTTAAGTCTCATTTGTCCAGTAATTTCACTAGCTACAGCGCCCTTCAGACCGAAACACAGTAATTTTTATACATTACTGCTTCACGGTGCCGTTGTGGTACCTACCCATAATCTAGCCGGCATCCTGTACACAGGAGCCTCCCATTGAGAGGCTAACATGTAGAAATTGTAGTAGTAATATGAACCTGAGCATTTATCAGACAGTGTATATTTAGTTGTCTGCGATATTACTTTTGCGAAAAAGTCGTGTGTATTCCCGAAGACATCCAAACTAACACATATCACTGATATCATAGATAAAGAATCACCCACTAACAAGGCATGCTTAGAGTAAGTTGAGGACAAGATGGTTGACCGCAGTGTTTTATTCAGTACTTTTAGTAGTACCTTTACTTATAGGCCTTGGCATGGATCTTGAGCGGATCTAATGCGGCAGATTACAGTTGCGTACATTAATATACGATTGTGCGAGAAATGCTCATTGTTACAAGTAATAAGATATTCCCTAATATATATCGAGGCGAGCAATAGCTGGTCCTTTAGGCGGGTGCTGCTTGGGATGACTGGTCAATGCTTGATATTAAATTATCTAGTCATTTTTTCTTGTTTTACTTGTGTTATGATTTCATTTATTTTGGACTCTATAAGTCAGATGGTTAATGTGTTTTGTAAGTAACGTCAAAATATTACTGTTTACTTTAAAAACGGCAAGAGAAATATTATGTTTACATAAAAAAGGATTAAAACGAGTGTAATTGTAACTGTTTTTACGAGTGTAAATTCTGCTAATTTTCGTCTTGAGTCTCGTGCCAGAATTTGGCGGAATTTACATTCGAAAAGGCTCACAACATTTGAATAATTATGGATTTTCGCAAAATAACGCCTACTTCAATATATTGTTTTTACGTGGATATCAAACACAGACGTCACTCTATGTACGTCACAGCTGTATGTGACATAACAGACCATCCAAACAAACCAAAAGGTTTTGTTAAAAGAGAATAGATTTCTTCCAAGACTGACACGTGAAGTCATTGAAATTAAAAAACACCCAAATTTCAGTTATAGAGAAGACGGTCTAAAATCATTAAACACTTAGGATCCAATGATCTCTAAATGAAACGAAAAATTATACCACCTTCGAGGCAATAAATGGCGCCAAACTTCATAATGAGAACAACGACAAATAATATCTTTACTCATTTCATCTGCAGTCTTGAAACGTCGGGCTAACTAAAACAATAATAAAAATGTAAATTTAAAGCAATTTTTTTCTAAAAATATGTAGTTACAATTACCATCAAAGAAAATACTAGAAATATACTAAAAGTAAGCTATATTTGTTTTCAAATCACACTTCTAGGCAGCAAACAAGGTCGGAGATTTTTTATTTTTGTACTTACATTATAATTTTTATTATTATTTTATAATATATTACTAATGTTACATTGAAATTGTCAATCGTATTTTACGGCGCTAAGATATAATTAGCATTAATATATTTTTATTATATTGATGTTTTAACTGTAGCATTTGTATTCAATCTCGTATCTAGAGCTATTATATATCGACTTGTTTATTACTGTGCGCTTATCCAAGTAAACCATTCATTTACGATTTAATGCGTGCCCTCACCTCCGGCAAAAGGTCACGGATCATATTCTATGACTATCCGATCTCTGCTTTTATATAAATTATCTGCAACATCGTTATAAATATATTAATCACCTCCACCCATAACTTGTTGCAAATTAAAATTCCGTATTGACAACAACATAACCCAATTGCTACAAATAGTTGTTTCATAGCCGCTGCATGAATTATGCAGGTATGCAGAATGTATGTAATTCTTCTGTACACGTGACACGATTGTTTATGAGATTTGTCTTCAAGGCAATACCGTGTATCGAATAACAAGTGAATTTCTATAATATAGTGCTGGATTAGGAAATTAAGTTTTTTTTTATTTAAGAGGGGGCAAACGTGCAAGAGGCTCACGGGATGGGGAGAATGTTTAGTGCAGTTGTATCTATTTGTTCCTCATGAAATTATTTCCATCTTTAATTTATAGGGTGACCTGAATGGTTCAGTCGACGTCCAAATATTTTATTATTGTGACCAAATTAATTTGCATTTTTATGTCTCTTATCTTTCATGTTGAAGACGACATGGAAAATACAACCTCGCTTTCAAATAAACAACTTTACAGATCGTAGTCGATTACCGTTACTTTCCAACGAGTATATACATATATTATTTGACATGGAATAAATATTTTTATTAATGTTTTAAACTTCGATAAATCTATTACTGAAATTTAATGTTATTTAATTTATAAGATGTGTTGGTGTCGTGTGGTGGTGTTTGTGTGCAAATCGGCTACGTCTGAGAATAGGCCAACATATATTTTTATTGTATAATTTTTTTTTTCATTTTTTTTATTAATTTGTATGGCAGTACAAAGTTTGCTAGGTCAGCTAGTTATATATAAATTTTAAGCTAAATATGACGTTTTAATTTTTTTTCGAAGAACAAAAATGAAATTTCTAAACAAAATGAATTTATTGTGAAAGAATAGGATAATTTAATACAAAGTATGGCCTCCTCTGCTATTCAGAACTATGCTGTTTACGTTTTTTGTGTGCTGGCAACGATTATTTATTGAATTAAGGAGACTGTTTATGTCATCTTGCGGTATTCGCTCCAAATGGAATTGTAGCGAATCCTTCAGCTGTTGGGTTGTTGTCACTCCGTCCAAGTCCTTCAAAACACGTCTCTGGAGCATGTCCCATGCTTGCTCGATGGGGTTGAGGTCTGGCGATTGTGCAGTGCAATATTATTGGACACACTATATTCATTAAAACCATATATTATTTTTAGATCTGAATCGAAATCATCTTAGATGTAATACTGTAAAGAAGATGTAAGTATCAATGTCTTAGCGGTGACAAAAAATATGATAGCGGTAACAAAAAATCTTTAATATACTTATCTATTTACGTTATTGATTCAAGTAGCAACCGATTTGTATAATATGACCTCTAGAACGGTATAAATATTCCACAGTGCATTCCATTATTGCAGTTTATGTATTCGGAGAGTCGTAAATATGATTACTTACGTGAAAAATTGCGCATTATCAGAGCCGAACAGAAAATAAACCGCGAAGTGAAAACAAGTGATGCAAATCGTCAATAATAGGGGAATATTATATTTGTGGCGCGAGAAATGCTGGTTATTCTCTTGTATCATCATCAGCCGGAAGACGTCCACTGCTGGACAAAGGCCTCCCCCAAAGATCTCTACGACGATCGATCCTTCGCTGCCTTCATCCAAATTATTCGTATATTATTATTGGCCTACCAACACTGCGTCTTCCGGTAACTGGTCGCCATTCGAGGACTTTACTGCCCCAACGGCCATCAGTCCGTCGAACTATGTGCCCTGCCTACTGCCACTTAAGTTTACCTGTAAAACGACTTGGTCGAGACTCGGTAAACCAGTTTTCTGATACAGGGACCCAGCTAGTTTAGTGATTTTTCGCACTTAAATCTTGCCGGGTTTCATTAGAGACATTTCTGACTTAGATTAAATGTACTTACATTAAATATTTCTTTTATGTGTTTGTGTTTAAATATTTAAGATAATTCTTTGAAAAAACTAGTTAACAATGTATGAAAACTGATGTAAATGGAAGAAGCAGATGAGGTTTAGCAGGAAAGAATTGGTAAAACTTGGAAATATGTAAATATTCTATACCACTAAAAACTGACAAATTCTACGAAGAGAGCAAGGGAAGCAGTGTAATTGCAAATGTATTTGCATATTACTTGCAATTGTTTGATAAGTTAAATTATGAATTCTATGAACAAGCGCGATTGGTTTCGCAAAACTCAACCACGTTGCGCATTGAAGAACACGGGGAAATCCTTGATTAATATTTATGAACCTTCACTGCGCTGAATTATAACAGAAAAAGTGTAACAGTGGAATAGAATATTTGTTTAAATATGATTGTCTCTTGAAAGCGTTGTAATAAATCTACAGTTAATTGGTTAGCAGGAAGCTCTACATACCAGGTGCCAGGTCTACAATAAGGGACGAGACGAGCAGGATATTCAGCTGATGGTAATGCAGTGCCGCTCAGGATTGTAAAATTGAAAAACCCCAAATATTCTGAGCGGCACTACAATTGCACTCGCCACCTTGAGACATAAGATGCTAAGTCTCATTTGGCTAGTAATTTCACTAGCTACAGCGGCTTTTACCGAAACACAGTAATGCTTACACCTTACTGCTTCACGACAGAAATAGGCGATGTTGTGGTACCCATAACCTAGCCGGCATTCTGTGCAAGGGAGCCTCCAACTGGTATTATACTATCTAATACCATTCGTAGCCTAGTTATCCAACGCGGAAATGCTGCCAGTGTTCTTGGTACGCTTCCACGTAATGATAGTTTTAATTTTATGTAGTCATAGTATTGTAAATATAGTTATAAGATTTGATAATTCATAGATATTTGTGACATTAATTACAAGGTTTAGAGCCAAATTACTATTCTTAGAATTTATTCATAAATGACATGTAGATTTCTTAATATCTACAAAAATTCAAATAATCATTTAAGTAGAATTACCGGTACAGTATTCAAATATTAACGTCATTATGAAATGATATAATACAATATCATTACTGTATTGCTAATAAGAGAAGATAAGATACAGACACTGCAAAGGCAAACAACACAGTAATGTATTGGGTGTATCTAAATGGATCTAATTAATAGGCAAATTCAGTAAGTACGACTTCGCATTTTGAAGTTGTTTATGAATCAATACTCGAAAGAAACATAAATTTGCAATTCCATCTACTAGGCTCCGTAAAATTGCTAAATCTTTTAAAGTGGATTGTGTTATATTTTATAATAAACTTCCAAATGATGTTAAAGTATTGCGTATATTATTGTACCTTTTTACTTTATTCTGACTTGCACTAAATAACTTATTTTTTTTTACAGTGCATAAAGATTTTTTTGAATTTGAAATTGAATCCTTTACAGAGGTTATAGAGAAATAGAATCAAGCTGTGCTAAACAATGGATTCATGAAGACCATATTTTACTAAACACAAAATTTTAACTCTTGACTTCAATTTACATCCTAGAAGCATATAAATTTGTTAAAAAACATTCAGACTTATACTCAACCCTACATAACAAGCGAAATAATAGAAATTTAAATAAATTGTTGAGCACATTGCAATAAAAAATTATAATCACATCCCAAATTTAATTAAAAATAAAGGGCAGCCTTCTTTATTTAAAAGAGACCTTATTTTTTTAAATGCTTCCCTGATAACTGACCCTTACCTGATGTTTTTATATTAATTATTCTAAGTGTGAGAATTAGTTATAATATTCTTAGATAAAATACAAATAGCTATACTAATAATAACAGTTGTATTAGCTGTATTCTTAATGCTAAATATTATTTTGTTTAAAACATTACTGTGCCCTTGTAGGGCGTCACATATTGTCTACCTATCTATTCTACCACACTTTTGTAATAATGTGTCTTGAAATAAAATATTTAGATTTGATTTGAACAAATTCGAGATGAACAGATATAATTTTTATTGCAAGCCTCAATTTAATTGATAGCCCTATTTATTCCTTAACCAATTTATTAAATTAAGACAACATTGTTATATCATCATCTGCTCTTTGCCCTTTACTGCTAATGTTATCTACATTCTCTCGTTTGCTGCAAATGCATAC
This sequence comes from Leptidea juvernica, assembly GCA_949711755.1. NCBI lineage: Eukaryota > Metazoa > Arthropoda > Insecta > Lepidoptera > Pieridae > Leptidea > Leptidea juvernica. The sequence continues at coordinate 2,570,846 of CATIXQ010000011.1, forward strand.
GATATGTTACGATATGAAGGCCATTGCTCTGACGTCGTTCAACAACATTTAGGTTCATCTGTTTCTAATATATCAGCTTCATATCTATCGAGTGTTTTTGGACTTTGATCTTTAATTAACTTGTGATTAGTTTCTTGAAGGCGAGCTACTAAATACCAAACTTTACAAATTCTCAAACTGTTCATTTCTCCACAAACTTTCATTAGGATACCCTTTATACCCAAACTTATCTTTAACCGTATCAAGGTCGAGACGACGGGGAATTATTCCTGGCATGTTTTAATTGTGTTTTTTTATAAATAATTTCAGATCAGTTACATGAAAAATATTATTTCCAATGTTTATTTCATCGGATAGTTGATCATTGTATATTTAAAAAAAACCGGACGGTTCTTTACATATTACTATTAGGTCATTCTTCTTGATAAATCGAAATCTATAAATCATAAATCCAGTTAAATATCTTAAGCTTGTGCTAATGAAGCCCTGTAATCTGATACTCTACATGACACATCCACTCCATTCAAAATTTGAACCCCACGTCCTTTGCATAAAGAACCTCATGATTTAATTAAAAATGTATATATGCTTAGATACGTCTAGATAGACTATGACAGCTGTGAAAACGTCGAAAAAAATAGACTTTCGAACTAACCTCTATTTTGAGCAATTCACGCACACTAGCACAAATCGCGAGTGTAAGAAGTAGCTTGTCACGCACACTAAACTAATATTTCTTATACTTGTAGTAAGTATAAGACGGTATTATTTGCCAAATTTCATAGTTCTAGGTCAACGGAAAATACCATATAAATTTGATTAACTTTAGAGTATCGAAATATACGTTTTTTGCGTCATAAACGGCCGTACCATTTTTTTTACGTTAACTAAGTTTGGTTAAGTTAATCTAAGTTACTAGGTTTGATTTCACAGCCTCAAGGAACTGTAAATTTGAGTATATTGTTTTAATTTCAACTTCTTTTTACTAGTGGGAGGCACTGCACTGTAATGGGTAACACAACGGCGCCTAATTCTGACGTCTAAGCATTGATTGTGTGTCGTCTGAAGGGATAGTCTGCCGTATCTAGCGAAATTATGGGCAAATTAGACTTAACATCGTCTCTAGGTGACGAGCGCAATTGTAGGGCTCAGAGTTTTTGGGTTTTTCAAGAATCCTGAGCGGCCCTGCATTGTAATGGGCAGGGCGTATCAATTATCATCAGCTGAACGTCCTGCTCGTCTCGTCCCTTATTATCATAAAAAAACTTAACACCTCCACGCGTTCTAAGATAAAGGGTCTTGGCCGACAGACAGACAGGCAGACAGCAAAGTGATCTTATAACGGTTTCTTTTTTTTCTAATATGTTAATAAATATTCCTAATAATAGCTTATTTTTTTTTAAATCCAAAAATGATCAACATTTCAATCATAAATAACAATACCTTCGTATAATATTGTTATTAATGTCTTTTGTGTTGTCTCGTGTTGCCTTGTGTTTCAAGGTAGCACGCCATCAGCTAACTCGCAAGTTCAAATTATGTCGATCTATTTTATAGAAAATTTAAAAAATATACGATAAAATCCAGTGTCCTGATGTTTGTTTCCAGTAAACTCCTAAAAGAAATTAACGGATGTTAATGGGGATTACGTTTTACGTTTATGTAGTGCAGTTTAGTCCAGCTTGAGATATAGGATAGTTTTTATTTCGATTAGGTCGAGGATCGACCCAAAATTATTTTTATTTCCAATATTTGTTATATATGGACATATTTTCTATGAGAGAATTTATTGACGCACAGTTTGACAGTTCTGCTGTGAAATTTTATTGTAAAATTTCATTATAACAACAGGGAGCATATTTTACGAAATAATTCTTAATGTTATGAAATATTATTGACTAATTCATAAAAAACAGTATTATATTTGTTACTATCTGACCCAGCAAACTTTGTAATACCATACAAATTAATAAAAAAAAATGAAAAACAAAGTACACATGACAGAAGTGCAACTTGCATTGCGCACTCTACCTCTAAACTGCATATGAACTCCTGGTACATGTTACTAGAATGACACATGAGAAATCGTTGAAAAACCGATATGAAAGATATTATTATCACCGCTACCATATTTATGTTCTCCTGCTGTCTATGTAGTAAATACGTCGTGCGCATGACGTCAAAATATATTAAAGTATCCTCGCGTCATAAATAAGACAATCTTTTCTTCAACTATGATCTCCTGGTACCAAAACACTCTATAATGCTTTCTATATTATATTTCTTTTTGTAAAATTGAGGCTATGCAATATATGGGCAACAACCTATATTAAAACAGCTGATTTTTGAAATGCAATTGTTATTTTGCTGTGTGATAATGATTCTACAAGTATTACAATATTAGAAGTCAAATAGAAAGAAGGAAAATATCAACAACGAGAAACACTCAAAATGACAAATCGCGTAGTTATGAAACGAGTGATTGACAATTGACGTTTTAGACAATTCTGTGGCTGTCACTGTCAGCACAGATAAAAAATACAAAACGAGATTCAGAATCGACTTTTTCTTCGATCGATTTCTTAAGTTGATATTTAATTTATTTTTAAGAAAATCATGTTATGTTGATTATAATGTTTTTTTTAGTAAGGTACTTTTATTGAATCAATCATCTGGTGCAAGTGGTTTTGGGTTGAATTGTATAAACTCATTCACATAAATCGATTATAGTAATCGATATCCCATTTTAATCGTGAATTTTAAGATAATGAAAACTTAATTTTAAGATTCCTCGTTTTCTAGATTGTGAATTAGACTAATTTTATATATTTTGAAATAGAAAAATATAATAAATTTTTTAAACCATATCTGAGCTTATTACATTTTGGCCCAGAAATCCCCGTCTCCTTTAGAAGATATATTGACGTTTAAGCATTGAATATTCAACTACACCTAGCCTAAAGAATAATTTATTTTAAATTATGTTTCAGAGTGAATAGTAATCGCAATTAGTGCCGGATTTGTTTCATTGTATTCTGAACAATAAAAAATTTTTTCTTTCGTCGATACATGTCCTTCCATACTTATGGAATACATGAACATAAAAAAAATTGAGCAGTTCGCGATCACCGCGAAATGATATGCCGGCCGTTCCCATTATACTATCTACAGATAGAGATAAATTACTACCTTCTACTGTCAGTAATTAGCTGTCAATAATCTGAAGCTGTCCCAATATACCCGATAGGTAATTCTTATCGCCTTATATCGGGACGCGTGAATTGCAATATCCACACAAACTTCTATCGCTGGTAAGCTATACGTCGTCCCATTGACAGACAGTGTGTAAGGATAAGGTGAGTTACCGTCGATAAGTTAATTGGGACAGAAAAGTCAACGATAGTTACGATTTTTATCTCAAGAAAAGAAAGAGATAGACTGAATATTGGGAACGGCCGTTAAACATGTTATCCCTACTGGTATTATAAATGTGAATGTAAGTTTGTTGTGATGAAATTTAGTACAGCGATAGATTAGACCCTGGGAAAGGACATCGGAAAATCCAAGAATTCCGCGGGATTTGTGAAAAATTTTTTTGATTCATATAATATGTTGGGAGCGGAAGCGAAAATGGGAACCGGAACTGGAATAGGACATGAGATAATCTTCAATTCCAAACTTGCTTACTATTTTTAAAAACCCCTTTTTTTTTTTTTTTTTTATGGAATAGGAGGACAAACGAGCGTACGGGTCACCTGGTGTTAAGTGATCACCGCCGCCCACACTCTCCTGCAACACCAGAGGAATCACAAGAGCGTTGCCGGCCTTTAAGGAAGGTGTACGCGCTTTTCTTGAAGGTACCCATGTCGTATCGTCCCGGAAACACCGCACAAGGAAGCTCATTCCACAGCTTCGTGGTACGAGGAAGAAACCTCCTTGAAAACCGCACTGTGGAGGACCGCCACACATCCAGATGGTGGGGATGATATCGTAACTTGTGGCGTGTCGTGCGAAGGTGGAATTCGGCGGCAGGAATCAGGTTGAACAGCTCTTCGGAACACTCCCCGTGATAAATGCGGTAGAAGACACACAATGAAGCGACGTCTCTACGCAACGCCAAGTGATCCAGCCGTTCACAGAGTACTGGGTCCCCGACAATTCGAGCTGCTCTGCGTTGCACGCGGTCAAATGGATCGAGCTGAAACTGGGGTGCGCCAGACCAGAGATGACAGCAATACTCCATGTGAGGCCGGACCTGCGCTTTGTAGAGCGCTAGAATGTGGGCCGGCTTGAAGTATTGCCGTGCTCTATTTATGACGCCCAGTTTCTTTGAAGCCAGTTTGGCTTTGCCCTCCAGATGGCCACGGAATTGGCAATTGCTCGAGATTTCGAGACCCAGTATTCCGATACTAGGCGAGGCTTCAAGGGAAGTGTTCTCGAAGAGCGGTGATACGGCAAATGGGGTTTTTTTAGTGGTAAACGCGCAAACTTGAGTCTTCTGGGGGTTAAATTGGACAAGGTTTAACTTACCCCATTCCGCGACCTTCTCGAGAGAGGACTCGATAGAAGACACAAGTTTCTCCCGGCACTGGTCGACGTTTTCCCGAGAGAGACCTGCATGGCCCGTGTATACGGCATCACCAGTGCTGTCGTCTGCACAGCAATGCATGTTGGCGGTGTCCAACATATCATTGATATGCAGAAGAAACAGCGTGGGAGATAGCACACAGCCTTGGGGCACTCCAGCGTTCACGGGCTTGGGATTCGAGCAATAACCGTCGATAACGACCTGTATGCTGCGCCCAGTGAGGAAGCTGGAGGTCCACTTGCATAAGCTCTCGGGAAGCCCAAATGATGGAAGTTTTGCGAGGAGCGCCTTGTGCCATACACGATCAAAGGCCTTCGCTATATCCAGACCAACTGCCAGGCCTTCCCCCTTGCTTTCAATAGCCGCCGCCCATCTATGTGTTAGGTATACCAGAAGATCGCCAGTCGATCGACCATGGCGAAAGCCGTACTGCCGGTCGTTGATCAACTGGTGACCCTCAAGGTATACCAAGAGCTGGCGGTTAATTATGCTCTCCATAATTTTGGAGAGTAGGGAGGTAATAGCAATAGGCCTGTAGTTTGCCGGATCCGAACTGTCTCCTTTTTTTGGGATCGGATGGACAAGGGCTTACTTCCATGAATCAGGGACTACGCCTTTAGAATAAGAGTGCCAGAATAAACGCGTTAGCACCGGCGTCAACTCAGGGGCACACGTTCTAAGCACGATTGGAGAATTGCCATCCGGCCCGCTCGACTTCCTGACGTCCAACGAAAACAGAGCTCGCCTAACAGTTTTCTGTCGGAACTGTACTTCAGGCATGGAGCTCTGACACCGCGGGATGGTCGGCGGTGTTTTTCCGGTGTCGTCAAGAGTCGAGTTGGAGGCAAAAAGAGTGCACAGGAGATCGGCTTTCTCTTTTGCCGTATGGGCCAGGGTGTCATTCCTCATGTGCAACGGCGGCATGGACGGCTGGTTGAAGTTACCACGAGCAGCTTTCGACAACGACCAGAACTTGCGTGTCCGGTCGGGTAACTGGAAAGCTGCTCGCCAATTTTGACGACGTGCTTCGATTTCGCACGGGGGATTTGCCGCTTAAAAAATCTGGAGGCACGGTTATATTTCCTCTTCAGAACTTTGCAGTTCGGATCCTTTGAGCCCAGCGCCGCAACCCAAGTTCGATACGCCTGTTTTTTGCAGTCAGATGCTGCTTTAACTGACGCATCGAACCAGGGCTGTGATCTGCCACCGATCGGTACTACAGAGCTTGGTATAAAAATATCCATGCCCTGCAGTATCACATCGGCTACTGCAACGGCGCAGGCACTAGGATCATCCGAAAGGAAACAAACCCTGCCCCAAGGGTAGGATGCAAAAAAGGAACGCATCCTATCCCAATCTGCTGACTTGTAGTGCCAAACGCGGCGGGTCGCTGGTGGTCTGCGACGTTGGCGTCGAATAGGCACTACACTCCTGACCAGGCAATGGTCGGACGTTCCAAGAGGGGCGTCGACAGAGACCTGGTAACCATCGGGATGTGTAGTCAGCAGAAGATCTAATAAGGACGGCATGTGGCTATCCACATCCGGGAGCCGCGTCGGCGACTCAACCAATTGGGACAGACCATACGCCAATGCAAAATTATGCACAGATCGCCCTGCGTAGTCTGTGGTACGTGATCCAAGCCATTCGGCATTGTGCCCGTTGAAATCACCCAAGACTACGATTTCAGCGGAGGGGATCTGAGCAAGCACGTCATCAAATGCCGCTTGAACGCAGCCCATGAGGTGATCCGTTTCTGCGTTACCACTATGGGACCTGTAGACACACGCATGCTGATGCGGACGCGGTCCTCTAAATCTACGCGGAGCCAGAGAGTAGACAGGCCCCTACCCTCAAAATTGCCGAGACGGCGACAGCAGATATCCTCCCTAACGTACACACATACCCCGGCATGAGGCATGAAATTATGCTCAATTTTGTACCCGGGGTACGTTAAATATGACGTATCGCTAGGTCGAGATATCTGCGTCTCCGTAAGGAAACACAAGGCCGGCTGCGCCGTCTCAAGGTGGTGGTGGACGGCGTTTAAGTTGGAGTGAATTCCCCGGATGTTACAAAAGTCCACATTAAGCGTGGAGCGGGGTGCCGTGGTGTTGCTGCCCTGTTTGTCCTGTGACATACGCGGTACTGTGCCCTCCCCAGAATACGAGGGGCAGCCCGAGCGCGAATGCTCGGGGAGGGATTCTCCGGCTCTACAAGAGCCGGTACCCTCCTGGGGTAATTTCTTTTTTAGGACCGCTCTCATATTTTGTTGGGGGGGGGGGGAAGGACGGGGGGGAATGGCCTCCGGTCCTCGACACTAACCTATGCGAAACATAGCGGCACTTGGCCGCTACTTCACGCCGGTATTCTGTGCGAGTGTGGTAAGTAACCCGGACGAGTCTGGCCCGATTGTGCTGACGTCATAAGACAGCAGCGTGACTCTCCCACTTTCAAAAAGCCCGTAGTCGCCTCTTACGACACCCTTGGACCTGGGGCTACCCTATTCTTTTTACGCCCCGGGGCAGCACAGGGCCCCTTTATCTACGCGGACCTCAATAGCATGTAAGACAAAAGTACAAAACTAATTTATTAAAATGATAATTATATTTTAATGATATTTTTATTATTGCTAATTGTTTTATTAATTCCATATCACTCTGATTATCTTATATAATAGGCTCAAATTATTCGTTACTTTTTTGTTTGAAATTTAGGTCTCCTGATGGTAAGTGAAACGCCCTGTCAATTAAAATGCAGTGTCGCTCACGATTCTTGATTGAACCCAAAGTTCTGAGCGGCATCATGATTGCGTTCGTCGCTTTGAGACATAAGATGTTAAGTCTCATTTGCCCTGTAATCCTCCTACCGGTCCATTTTCTCTTCTTTTTTTCGGAAAAGGAGAACAAACGAACGTACGGGTCACCCGGTGTTAAGTGACCACCGCCGCGCACATTCTCTTGCAACACCACAGGAATCACAGGAGTGAGTTAATTTTTGTTTTCTTCTTTACATCAAAAAAATTTACATCAGCCTTTAAGATTATTACTGTGTTAAATCTGGCCACGTATAAATCGCAATAAAGTGTATGTACCATTAAACTCTTAAATATTGCGGTTTTATAGACACTAAAGTAAAGATTTATGATGACAGAAAAACGTAAAAAGATTTCGATCTTTCTTGAAATTAACGAAACTTGCTGTAAGTCCAATTAAAATTATGTATTGTTAAATGTTAGGTCATAATATTATTATATAAACAATTTGTTATTTTTTAAAGTGATATCTCTCACTTCTGGGATTAATTACACAAAATTTATGAAGGATCCGGGACTCGAACCGCGCGTACGAGCGCTCTTCCACTGAGCCAACCGTTCGAGTGACGTAAAGTTCATAAATCTTGTTTTTGTCTTTGTTCACTCCTAGGTTGAGCAGGTTATCAATTGTAAAGTAGATCCTGTAGATGAAGCCACAAACTGACAGTTGAACAAAGACATATCAAGTTTTATGAACGTTATGTCACTCGAACGGCTGGCTCAGTAGAAGAGCGCTCGCACGGAACGCGAGAGGTCACGGGTTCGAGTCTCGCTTCGTTCATAAATTTTGTTTTTCAAATAGTCATATGACGGTATAAATTTGATTTAAAAATATCTCAAATACAATATCTGTTCGAAATTTTGTTTTGAATAATACGCAAAACCGATACGAATTAGAGCAACTTAAATATTATCTCTTGTCCCCTGGTGTTGCCTGTTGGTGGTCTATGGGCAGTAACTTTACCATTTCCCATTACGTGAATTACAACTTATACAAAAAAATTAAATCAAGCATTCTGTTGATATTTAGACTGCCTCATAGCCCAGTTTTTGCGATATTGAATATTTATTAGGGGACTATTTGCTATTTATTTTTATATAACTTTATATATGGCTTCTATGCACAGGATGCCGGCTAGATTAGACTAGGCGCCTATTTCTGCCGTGAAGCAGTAATGTGTAAACATTACTGTGTTTCGGTCTGAAGGGCGCCGTAGCTAGTGAAATTTCTGGGTAAATGACCTAACAATTACGACGTCTAAAATGGAGTTTATATTTTTCTATTACAAAACAGTGTTTAACTTGTGTTTAATTAAAACGTCGTTAAGCACAACATAAACTGAGGTATACAGGAACAATTAAAGGAACGGAATGCAATTTTTATCAGCAGCTGTCTTCTATCTGCACAAGCTTCGACTCGTGTTTAAATATGAGCCATGTCTAAAAACTATTGAACGCCAAACAACTGAAAGACACAGATTTATAATAGAACTTCTTAAAATAACTGTTAATCGAAACGAAATGAAAACACTCATAGAGGAGATAGAGCGTAGAGCGACGGCATATGACCTTCGAATTAAAACACACTCAAAATAGCCTATCTCCAGAGCTAAGGAATCATATAACTGGTAGGGTCAAAAGAAACCACATTATATGGGACTTCTTACTATAAATAAAATCCTCGTTGGAGGGATAGTTCCACGAGACATTAAAATTCTAAAGTTGGCCGCTCTTTCTAATATGTTTCTATCGACGTCAAAACATTCTAAGAAAGTTTCAACGGTACTTACTACTTTGTGTTCTGAACTAGATAAAATATATTGTATTAGTATTATCCGTAATTCCATTGAATTTGGGTATTTTTTATGGAAAAGGAGGACAAACGAGCGTACGGGTCACCTGGTGTTAAGTGATCACCGCCGCCAATATTCTCTTGCAAAACCATAGGAATCACAGGAGCGTTGCGGGCCTTTAAAGAAGGATTAAGTACGCGCTTTTTTAGAATGTACCCATGTCGTATCGTCACGGAAACACCGCACAAGGAAACTCATTTCACAGCTTTGTACTACGTGGAAGAAAGCTCCTTGAAAACCGCACTGCTGGACAGCCACACATCCAGATAGTGGGGATAATATCCTAACTTGTGGCGTTTCGTGTGAAGGTGGAATTCGGTGGCAGGAAAGGTGAAACGTGAAACAGCTCTTCGGAACAGTCCCCGTGCTAAATGCGGTAGAAGACACACAATGAAGCGACATCTCTACGCAAAGTGATCCAGCCGTTCACAGAGCACTGGGTTCTGTGTATTTTTTAGCGACTGGCAGCGCGTCCCAATATTTTACTTGATTCGCAAAAACGACAATGAAGACAAGGTTGCACGCGCAGTCAGTAAACGCCTATTATTCTAGCCTTGAAGACATCCATAGTATATTATTCTGGAATAACATGATATAGTTGGCCAAATATCAGGAACCTATGATAATTTACCTAAATAAACAGAGGAAGTTTGCTTAAGAGCTCAAAT
>CATIXQ010000011.1:2580779-2732889 GCA_949711755.1 Leptidea juvernica
GATAATTTACCTAAATAAACAGAGGAAGTTTGCTTAAGAGCTCAAATTATCCCGTAGCCATCAAATCACCTATGACATTCACGTCATCAATGGCGTTATCCAATTAATAGAATCTGAAACTACACTGCGCTATAGCCAAAATTAATACCTAGATGATAATAAAATTGAGATGATTTTGGCGCTTTGCCAAGGCTTGGTCATAAGCAAATACATAAAACGGCGATGAAATCAAGAACAGCACTTTCGGTAGTGTTATTTGTATACATTGGTGATCAAAGCTGTTAACATTAATTCTGTTTCGTTTAATTGCAACATTCGCGCTCGGATTGATGGCTCTTAAAATAAATTATAACGATATCGTTCGTTTTATGAACGCCTTAAGACCGCCTTTAATTTTTAGGGCTTTTAAATCATGACCGTTATTTGATAATTTCACGTTTGCAATTATTATTGGCGATTCGTTTTAAAAGTAGTTGCTTAAATTAATGTTACGTTTCTCCTTCATATTATTTTTAATTTTCTCGAATTAGAGTGTATTAAATTGCGTATGGTAACTGATTATATATTGTTACAAGCTGACCCGACAGACGTTGTTCCGTTATATATTTATATATATAGTGTACATCTCAAATGTTTCGATGGTTTTTGAAATAAATTCGATTGTTGTAGCATAATTGTACTTACATGTGTGACGGATGGGTGGGGTGACGTGGGTAGAAATAGTTAGTACTGCAAACGATTGGTTTGATGTTACTCATTTGCAAGTCCACTAGCATCTATTGCACATGAAACAAAGGAGGATCCGGAGATCATACTAAAACATAATACCATAACCAAGGCATGGGTTTGAGAACCACATCGTTCAATAATTTTATTTGTACATATTTATACATGTAATTACATGATTTATTGTTTACTCTACTCGCCAATTCGTTTAGCTGCTTATGTTAAGAAGAATGATAGAGAAACAATTGTTGTTTTAATAATGACATCAACATAATACAAGAATGTATAATATAATTACAACATTCGTACATATTTGGCTTTTAAAGTGATATCCCTCAATTCTGGGATTAATTATGAACCTTAGTACTTGAATTAGAATATTCGTATTTGATATAAATCAGTTTACTTGTTTGTGTCACCGTTGCATCTATTCCACTACGCCGTTCTACTAAGCCTTTATGGAAAAGGAGGATAAATGAGCATACGGGCTATCTGATGTTAAGGAACCAGACGCCTATTCTCCTGTAATCACAGGAGCATTCCCGACCTTTTGAAGTGTATTTATAAAAGCGCCCTTTTACTGAAGGCGCCTCTGTCGGGTCAAAACGAAAGTTCTTAAAAAATAAATACTATTATATTTATAATTTTTATTATATATTTTCAAAATCGTGTGAATTCACGTCAATTCATTGCCCACTTGTCATCTGTCTGTTTGACGGCCTTTCGAAATGTACGTTCTTTTTCTTTTAATTTCGGAAATAAAGAAAAGTCGCAGGTGGCGAGTTCGGGGCTATCAGACCCAGTAAGTCCACGAGTGACGTCACCAAGTAGCCCATCATTCACCTGGTGGTACTGCGAGTTTATTTCTCACATAGTTCTCCGTTAATAGTGATGCTAAACTTAAGGAATTTTAAATGAGATAATCCGGCAATGATAAGACTACCCAGCAAATTTTTGCTGTGGTCCACGATATGTTTACGCAGTGGCCATTTTGAAATTTTTTTGCACTGAGTATATTTGTTTTAAATCAATAAATATGAAGAGATTTTTACGCAGTTCTCTTCTCAGTGTTCTCTACTTTAGTTTGAAAATAAAATTTTATGAACGATGCGGTACTCGAACCCAGGACCTCTCGCGTTCCGTGCGAGTGCTCTCCCAACTGACCTAACCGTTCGAGTGACATATCGTCATAAAATCTTGTACTTTGTTGAAAAAATAGACTCTCAGGTTGTTACTTGTTGGGAGAGCACTCGCACGGAACGCGAGAGAACTCGGGATCGAGCCCCACACCTTCCATAAAATTTTATTTGTGTATTTATCCCAGAAGGGAGGGTTATCACTTTAAAAACATAACAAATTGTGCAGTACTCTTTTTTGTTATGAAGCCTTGTCAAACCCGCAAATGGTGATAAATAAAAAATAAAACTATTATTTTAGTGTAGCACAAAAAGTTACCTACCTGAGATAGGCAACGCAATTTTCTAATAATGGTACAAATAGTGTGATCCTTTGTTGAACCCCTCATAATTTACGTCCTCTTTGGAAATTGGAGTACGAATGACGTATTTATGTCTTTAGAAAAGATGAAATTAATGTTACATAGTAAAAATCAATGACAATATATTGAAATTTTTTATATTTCTTAAAAAAACAAATATGATACAAAATGCAGATGATCACTGATAATTATTTTTCAAGAATTTGTATTTTTTCAACTAAATAGAGCATGTATTAAAAGTAATAAAATCATTTATTTTCTTAAAATTGATTCTTTTTGATGTCCTTTCTAATATACTAGATACTTCTACCGCTTCGCAAACAAATGGTTCCCTGAGGCAGAAGAAGTGGCGCAAATAACTCCCCGAACATTTTTTTTTTCGCTTTTTTTAATCAAATACATAAGATTGTATTGTCATTGCTATTGCTATAAAAAATTCACAGTCCCAGGCTGTCGGATCACTTAAATAAAAAAAATTATAATGATTCGTTTCAACAAGGTGACGGTCCACAGTCAGTGAGAAAAAAAATTATGTGTATAAATCCTTACGCATTTTATTTAAATTTTACCTACCCACGAGATCATACTTAGTTTCATATATATTAAATGTGCAGTTTTTGATAAATCATACTGTATACAGTGCAATGCACATATTAACATTTCTACGTAGACTTGATTGAATTATATCACAGGATCATGAAGCAGTTGTGCAGCCATCAGTTCGATCCATTTGACCTCGTGCAACGCAGAGCAGCTTGAATTGTCGGGAACCCAGTGCTCTGTGAACGGCTAGATCACTTGGCGTTGCGTAGAGACCTCGCTTCATTGTGCGTCTTCTACCGCATTTATCACGTGGAGTGTTCCGAAGAGCTGTTTCACCTGATTCCTGCCGCCGAATTCCACCTTCGCACGACACGCCACAAATTAGGATATCATTCCCACCATCTTGATATGTGGCGGTCTGCACTACGTCTTAAGCAACTGTTGGCTTTCAAACTTAACCGGATTATACTTCGTCGCCACATTGTAATTACTATTTCAAACTTATCTCGAATCTTATTACACGTTTTATACTAAAATAAATTTCAAATTTTACTTACCTCCTCTTATTACGTAGTATTCACATCCTCTTTGTTACCTATAGATATATAGAGAACGCTTAAGAATTTATAACTAACAAAACGGCTGTCAATACAATAACTAGAATTCGAAACATAAATAGCTCTCGAGGCAAACACGTTATAATATTCAATAATTAAGCCGAACATAAATAAACTGGATACAATAAATAAAACATGATAGCACCACGTTTGTATGTAATCTAAGAGCTATTTTCATTCTGTGCTATATTCGTACGTGCACATGGCAGGGCTGCCTCCCGCGTTTATATTATATTAAAAATGTTTTTTTTATGAAAATCAGAGACGAGACGAGCAGGACGTTCAGATTATAGTAATTGATATGGCCTACCCATTACAATGCAGTGCCGCTCAAGATTATTGAAAAACCCAAAAACTCTGAGCGGCACTACAATTGCGCTCGTCACCTTGACACATAAGATGTTAAGTCTCATTTGCCCAGTAATTTCACTAGCTACGGTACCCTTCAGACCAAAACAAAGTAATGCTTACACATTACTGCTTCACGGAAGAAATAGGCGCCGTTGTGGTATCCATAATCTAGCCGACATCCTGTGCAAAGGAGCCTCCCACTGGTAACTATATTTACAATACTATGATTACGGAGAAGCGTACCAAGAAAACTGACAGCATTTCTGCGTTGGATAGCTAGGCCGATTCTTTGACCGAAATAGCTGAAAGCGTTCGGATAAATAGCTTGTTACTTCTAATAATCTAATATACTTAAATATCCCGAGATATTTGAGAGATCCCGAGGGAGCGCGGTATGAAAGAAAACTATAGGTACAAGACCTAATTTGAATGAACTAGTTGACAATAAACTATAATCTGAGATGTGACTAAGATTTATATTATAATATTATTATTATATTTTTAAGTATAAACATAGAAACTATTTATGTTTTAACAGAACTCGAAATGGTCCTTTAGATGGTTACAAAACTAAGATTATTAACTATTATTGGTGAAGATGAATGAATTTTAATAAATGTCTTCGGTACATTTGAATAGGTTTTTAGTCCGCAAAAATATATATAATAAGTACAAAATAAACATTGGCTCATATATTGAAAATAATTCAATCTACCACAAACAATTTATTTGCTAACATTAAGATATTTTAATACGACCGGTTTTAGCACAGCGATATCGTGTGTATTTTAATTTTACATATTTTGATCAGATCAACTTGTTTTCAATCTTTTAGAAAACCGGATGCATTACTTTCATATGTAGATCATCATCAAAGTATAAATATTAAAATAGAATAATATTATATACATTGTAATGGTAGACACGTACACATAGTTAACTACTGGAGTGACGAATAAGATAGAATATCATGTCAATGGTATCTTGAGAGAGGACTAAAATGATCGAAAGGAAGAGGCGCTATCAAACTGAATTTAAGTTTGTCTTACTTATATAGAAGAAGAAGAATTTAAGTTTGTCACTAAGTATCAGTGAAGTATATGTCCAAGTTACGTCTGTTGGTGCTGTGGCTGCTGCTTCGACTGCCGAAGACAGCAAGCGTCGCAAATATGTTGGCCTCAGTGAGTCATACATCTTTGTGCCGTTTGGTGTCGAGACACTTGGCCCGTGGGGCCCAGAGGCGCGGAGAATGTTCAAAATACTATCTTCGCACCTCAATAAGGCTACTGGAAGCCCAAGCGCTGGCAGCTATTTCGGTCAACGGATCAGCCTTGCTATCCAACGCGGTAATGCTGCCAGTATTCTTGGTACGCTTCCACGTAATGATAGTTTTAATTTTATGTAGTCGTAGTATTGTAAATATAGTTGGAAGTTCGTGAAGTATAAGTAATTTAGAAAATTCCAAATTCAATTTTGAGCATTAGATTATCGGCTTGTATCACTGTTTTCTATGGAAGGACATACTTAAGTTAAGTAATATTGCTACTTCTTCTCATTAGCTAGCAGTAGATTCAAAAAGAAAAAAAATTTGACATTCATAAGTGTAATTTCCGTGACCTACATGAATAAAGTGATTTTGATTTGATTGAATCACTGTCGCCACTGTCTTGAGTTTTCAAGAAATCACAGATGCGTTGCCATCCTTCTTAGTTTGGTTTACGCACTCTTTTAAATGTATCTACCAAGGTATTGTCCTGGAAATCTATACCGATACCCTGCACCAACTGTTAAGTGGGGTATTGTCGAATAGATATCTGAAAATCATTTTTAGGTTTCTTTTATGATTTTTTTATTTCTTCTAGTATCTATAACAACTTAAATTAGGTTACATCACATCTTTGATTATCCATCATCAAAGTTTTCCACGACGATCGCTGCCCTCATCCAACGTATTCTGGCGATCTTGACCAGATCGTCCGTCCATCTTGTGGGGGGCCTACCAACACTGCGTCTTCCGGAACGTGGTCACCATTCGAGGACTTTACTGCCCCAACGGCCATCTGTCCGTCGAACTATGTGCCCTGCCCAATGCCACTACAATTTCGCAATCGTTTGGAGTATGTCGGTTACTTTGGTTCTCCTACGGATCTCCTCATTTCTGATTCGATCTCGCAGGGTAACTCCGAGCAAAGACCTCTCCATTGCCCTCTTAGCGACCATGAGCTTTCTCATAATAGTTAGCCACCACGTCTGCGTACCGTAAGTCTTCACTTACTGGTTGAAAACCTTCGTCTTCAGATTATCCATATCGTCCATATTGATTATCCCTATTGGTTCAGATTATCCATATTTGTCAATAACTATCACGTGGCAGCCCTAAACATTACTAGTTCAGTCAGGTTCAGCCAGTTATCGGATTGACCATCCCTGAGGAACTATTTTTAGCCACAGTTTAGTCATACACGTTGCATGACCATTTACAGAGACGCTTATTGGACGATCTGTGAAGATTTAATTTTCGAACGGATGTTGTCTTTTAATTTTATGAATGGTTTCGATGTCTCCGTCGTATCGAGTCATACCGTGTTTGATCTGAAATAATTCAATACGTTATTTTCATGTTACAGTAATCTGTTATATTACAAATAAAATATTACGAATAGAAAAGATTTTTGTATGTTTGTAAGATTGTAATTGATAAACTCGAAAATTACTTAACCGTTTTTTGTTGTTTATCCACCTGTAGAAATAAATATCTTTATCAACCAACTTAAATATTTTCAAACAAAATAAATACTTAAGCTTCTTAATATTGCCTTAATATGCCCTGCGCAAAATATTAAAACACAAATTAATGACAATATGTTATGTTTTTAAAGTGATAACCCTCACTTCTAGGATTAATACACAAATAATATTTGAAAAACAAAATTTTATGAACGATGCGGGAATCGAACCCACGGAACGCCGGAAGTCGTGGGTCGTTTAGATTTACAAGAGCGACATCTCAAGTCAATTTCCTAATATGCAAATATTGGGGTTGAGCAAGTTATCAACTGTAAAGTAGATCCTGCAGATGAAGCTACAACCTGAGAGTTCAACAACACATATAAAGATTTATGAAGTTTACGTCACTCGAACGGTTGGCTCAGTGGAAGAGTGCTCGCACGGGACCCGATAAGTCGCGGGTTCGAGTACATAAATTTTGTTTTCAAATTTAATTTGTATAACTATTTGATATTATTTTATTAATCGGTTCTCTTGGTAAACATCTTCGAATGGAAAAAAATAAGTTAGATTTCAAGTTAGTTTCTAAGGATCCGTGTATAATTTTAAAAGGGCCGCAAAAGATTAGAATCTTTCTTCTGTTGTTTGGAGATCTACTAACTATCTAAAAATTATTTAACCTGTCAAAGTAACGTGATCAATTGGAAGAGGAAGAGGCAAATCCAAAAATTCTGAGTGGCAGTATAATTGCGCTCGTCTCCTTGAGACTTAAGATGTTAAGACTCGTTTGCCCAGTAATTTGTGAAATTACGGTCAGAAGACCGAAACACAATAATGTTTACACATAACTGCTTTACGCCAGAAATAGGCGCTGTTGTGGTACCCATAATCTAGCCGGCATCCAGTGCCAATGAGCCTCCCACCGGTTTGTCCTACTTACTGGTTTAACAAGTATGTTAGTAATGGGATTTCGTGGAATTTGAAACTCATTTTATTCAGCAATTTACTGCAATCTGTCTGTCCTGATAACAGATCTTCCATGATGTTTAAAGCTATTCTCTATATCCTTATCAAACATCGATTATCTTGTACAGTTATTTAACTGCAAATACGTAATATCCATTAACACACACGTACTTAAGTAATATTACACATACAACGTCAGGAATGCCTCACGAAAACCTGTTTTGTCGTAATCAGGTTCCGGAATCACCGCTTCTTGCTCTAAAACTGTACAATTCGTCACCACAAGACTCTTGGTAAATTAAAAAATTTTGACAATGATTATGACGTTGGATTGAATTATTATAATATTTACCTATATGAATAAAATTGTATGCAACACGATAGATATTAAAACTTCAGGGCATTAAGAAACAATCTAAAGTTTGATGCATCCAATATACGATAATTTAATATGATAATATTTTATATTATTTTAACATAACTATATATATTATATGTATATTACAGCCATTGTAATATTATTACTATTTGATTGAAAAGAGTGGCCGTTGAATATCTTGTATGTTCTTCTTACGAGCTCAACTTTTTACGAACATATTATGATAAATTCAGTAATTTAATAAAAGGCATTTATTTTCTCAAAATTGATTCCTTTACAATTCTTTTTGATGTCATTTCTTATACTACTAGATACTACTACCGCTTCGGAAACAAATGGCGCTCTGAGAGAGAAGAAGCGGCGCAAGAAACTCTCCCAGCATTCTTAATAGAAATATTTATAGTGACAAATCAAAAGCTCTTAAATTAAGCCTAAGTTTATTTGACTTTAACTTTGACTAAGAACGAAGAAGACTTTGCAAAAATCATTTAAAGTTTATACGTGCCAAGTTTTTTTTATTTTGGAGGAAGACAAATTATATAAATATTTTGATACACAAGGTGGCAGTCGTTTTGTTTTTATTACGCCCAGACATAAGAAATAAGCTACCCTCCGGGATAACGACGGGAAGGAGGTGGTCAATGCTCATGCATACCAAAGCAGCCTAAATCTGCGATTGCCTCCATACCATATGAGGTTGACTTTGGGCACGTGACCTCTAAGCCTTCATCGAAGGCGACCTTCTCTTGGGAAGAGAGAGGCTCAAGCGGCACTCCCTATGGAGTATCCAATGTGTATTCAAAATAAACACTGCAAGTATCCGCTGGGATAGGCAGTCGTTCCGAAAACTATCCGTATTAATTCTTGGGCGAGATATATAATAAAAGGCATTTATTTTCTCAAAATTGATTCCTTTAGAATTCTTTTGGATGTCATTTCTAATAACTACTAGATCCTACTACCGCTTCGGAAACAAATGGCGCTCTGAGAGAGAAGAAGCGGCGCAAGAAACTCTCCCAGCATTCTTTTTTTGCGCTCTCTTCTATAAAAATATACAATATTGTACAGTCATTTCTATCGCTATAAAATAATCACAATCTAGTCCCAGGCTGTCCGATCATTTAGATATTCAGCAGTGGAGTAAAAGGATTTACGACAGAGGCATTTTTTTATAAAACATTTAAATTTATTTGTAGATAATGCCTAAACAATGGCTGGGACTTTATTATAGAAGTGTATACATTTACCCTTAAAGCTATAAATGTGCGTTTCAATCTATTGGTGCAAAAACCAGAATTATCGTAGTCATTTTTGTGCTCTTTCATTACACTAGCCAATATGAATAATTGTCGAACCTGACTGCGTATTATAACCTGACTTTTTTTGTAAAATAATTGTGTATAATGCTTCATAACGAACTCTCTAAATCGTAAAATAATGGACGAGACGAGCAGGACGTTCAGCTGATGGTAATTGATATGCCCTGCCCATAACAATGCAGTGCCGCTCAGGATTCTTGAAAAATCCAAAAATTCTGAGTGGCACTACAATTGCGCTCGTTTTTTTGAGACATAAGATGTTAAGTCTCGTTTGCCCAGTAATTTCACTAGCTACAGCGCCCTTCTGATCGAAACACAATAATGTTTACTTAATTACTACTTTACGGCATAAATAGGCGCCGTTGTGGTACCCATAATCTAGCCGGCATCCTGTGCAAAAGAGCCTCCCACTGGTATGTCTCGTATCGTATGTCCGTCTATATTTTTATAACCCTGGTAATACTGGATAGAAATTAGAAGTTTGTGAAAATTAGATTGAAAATTTCTAACTCTACGTTCAGTTTGCGTTTCAACTTCCAGTTTATAAAGACACATGCAGCCTATCGTCTATATTTGTGCACCTGACTCATACAATTTGTCAACATACTACGATTCCATTAGTTAAAAGTTAATAAGCGCTAAGATTCTGTTATGATTGGATACGAGTAGTTATATTTGATGTTGTGAGATATTGATCGGACTCGCATTTTTATGCAATGAGAGGATACACTTCTTATATATAAAATTCTCGTGTCACAATGTTAGTTACGTTACTCCTCCGAAACAGTTACTTTTACTAAATTTTATATGCATATTCAGTATATCATAGTCTGAGAATCGGATACTATCTATTTTTCATACCCCTAAGTGATGAGGGCTGTTCACCCTTAATTTTTTTTTTTAATTTTTGGACATTTATTTTATTTTTATTTTATTATGATTCAACATTAAAAAATACACACAACTTCAAATTTTCACCGGTCTACGAACAACATCTATTTTTGTATCGCGATTTTAATATTGATCTCTTCCGTCCACAGATACGCAATAGAGTTGCAAGATGGTAAAATATGAAATTTTATACCCCAAAATTTTTTTTTTACTTTATATTATGGCAATACAACATTTGCTTTGCTGGGTCAGCTAGTATTCTATAAAAAAGCAGGAAAACTTCTTTATGTACACTTATATATTTAAACGATTAGATTATATATATATATAATCTGAATCTCGGAAACGGCTCCAACGATTTTCATAAAATTTAGTATACAGGGAATTTCGGGGGCGATAAATCGATCTAGCTAGGTTTTAATTAAAAAAATGTAGTTTTATCCGTGTTTTAATGAGAAACAGCTACAATAACATTAGAACACAAAGGTAAATTTCGCCACTATATACAAGACTATAATAGCTCAGATGGGAGATTGGGTGATCCGAAAAGCAGAAGACCCCGGTTCGAATCCAGATCTCGTATTAGTTTTATTGGTTCAAGTTTTGTACATTCTTAAATATCCGAGCAAGGCTCGGTCGTCTGGATACTTTTATTAAAATGCATTTATTCTAACAGAAATAATTTAAAAAAATATACTAGAACAATTAACCGTAAACTAAAAACCTTAATAGATATAATATAATTACTAAAATATATTATTAAAAGGAGTCCCTTTTGGCAAGGTTCCAAAGATACTGGCAGCGTTCCCCCTTTGAATAGCTAGAGTAATTCTTTGTCCGAGGTAGCTGCCAGCTCATCGGTCTCCAGTGATGTCGACTAACCTTTTTGCTATTTCCTTAAAAGCCTTATAGCGCTAGGACCCCAAGCCTCGACACCGAATGGGACAAAATCATATTCGGAGGCTGGACCCTGAGAAATAAGATGTTAAATCTCATTTGCCCAGTAATTTTACTAGCTAAGGCACCCTTCAGCCCGAAACACAAAAAGTTTCTAGTTTTAGTAAAATATTCTACACTGTTATGCTATATGTGTTAGTATATATTATATATACAGGGTGTCCCAAAGTTATGGGACATGAAGGGAAAATACCTTAAATATCGAAGATAGGCTATTTTACTGAAAGAAGACTTTATGTTATTTTTAATAGTTAGTAATTCTTTTAAAATACTAGGTTACTTAAGAAGAGTTATTAGTTTTTGGCCATTCTTTCGATTGGCATTATAAAAGTAGGGGTTTTTTTATTTTTACATTTCAGTCGGTTCGATTCCCAGACGAGGCAAGTAATTTTTAGAAAATCTTTGAATGCAGAAATACTAACTTTTAAAAATAACAGAAAGTCTTCTTTCAGTAAAATAACCTATCTTCGATATTTAAGGTAGGTACTTTCCCTTCATGTCCCATAACTTTGGGACATCCTGTATATGTTAGTGCCTGTTGCTTTCAAAAATGACTATTGAATCTAAATAAGTCATAAATTAGCTTGTTGTAATTAATTAGTTTGCAAGTAAAGTTTTAATTGAATATAAATCAACGTAGCAAACATGTAATTGTTACATTCGTTGAATACGTGACTAGTTTATCATAAGCTGACGCTAAAAAGAGTTCACGGAAATAATAAAGAGAATATCAGAGTCTATAAATAAGTCGGCTAAGTGATAATGTGGCGGGTTTCATCACTTCCTCGTAAGCAGTGGGCAGAGGAACATAGCTGGTTGAACATAGCTAATGAAATTAAATACACATTTCTTGTATTATTTATATAAGTAAGTATATAAGATGTAAATAAGTAATAAAAGCGGATGGGAAAAAACATGGCCACTATGAATTTTACCACGTCTGTGGTGTATATGTTGGTATTCGGTTGCATTCTGGGTGGCAAGAGCTATAGGGCAATGAACCACAGCTGTTCATACATGATCCTCTTCTCAATCGCTCTTGACAGCTTGTTTCGGTCTGATGGTCGCCGTAGCTAGTGAAACTACTGGGAAAATAAGACATAAAATGTCAATCTTATGTCTCAAGGTGGCGAGCGCAGTTGTAGTCAGAATTTTGGGTTTGTCAATAATCTCGAAGGCACTGCATTGTAATGGACAGGGCGTATCAATTACTATCAGCTGAACGTCCTGCTCGTCTCGTCCCTTATTTTCATAAAAATGGTTTCGATTGTGGTTGTTATGAAGTTTTGTTATCAGGAGCAGTTGTAAATACGCCTCACATTTTGTAGCTATCTCTGCTTTCTCTGCTTTCTCTGCTTCAGGTCATTCACCAGAGAGAGGATCACTTGCAGCAAATTTGGTCGGTCTATAGCATCACCTTCCACGCAGCTTAGAGAGGAGCTCTACCCGAGAATAATTTAAATATATTTATAATTAATGTATATAAGAGGGGGCAAAAGGGCAAGAGGCTCACATTATGGGTCACACAACCGCATTAAGGCAGGAACTTATAGACGATGGATGAAAAAAAATATATAAATTAACAAAAATCTTATTTTGCAAATAAAAAAATGGAATAATTTTATCAAATTAATGTATTGTCATCGGTCCTCGATAAATCTACGTAGCTTCAACGAAATCTGGCCGTTTAAAGTGGGTTAAAATCGCGCCTAAATGAGTCGGTTACAAATAAACCTACATACATGCAGGTGAAGCTAATAAAAAAGCGTGTGATAGTGGCGGGTTCCTTTAAAGAGAATAAATAAGAATGTTCAGCAATATCTATATATATATATATATATGCAACAATATTAGCACGTATATTCGTAAAAGAAATAATTTATCAGTCTCCCTATCGAGTTGTGGGCTTAGATCGCACTCGTGATAATTTTTGTTTTTACGGAAAATATTATATTATAGATATTATCTTGATTTTGCTTGATTTGACATGAAGTTTTGACAAGTAACACAACGTACGCTGAGTATAGCATAGTGTCTATCACGAATCGCCGCTCAGGTTCGATTCCTGAAGAAATGAAAGAAAAATAATGCAGTAAAAGTACCTACCTAACATTAAAAAAACAAAAATTTAATTTTTACTTGTTGACTTAGCTTGTTCTATTGTCCCTAAGTATAATAAAAATCGGTGTATGACTCGGTATTTTTACCCGACTGTGCCAGAAGAAGGTTTCTGTTCTTATTGTAAAATAAATTTTGTACCTACACTTTTAATTGTACATTGTAAACTATTGCGCATCAAGTTCACACAAAATAGATACCTACTTAGGTACCTACTTATTATAAATTTAGTTTGGAGTTAATTTAATGCTAGAAATTATGAATAAACTATATTTCAAAGTCTATATATTATTATATAATAAGTTAGCGTTTACTTTTTATTTGTAATATAATGTTTTTTCATATCGTCATAATAATATAATATTATTGTTTACAATGTTTCTAGCCTCCGAGAAAAAAAGAGAAAACATTGTTTTGGAATAGCGCCATCTAGTAAAACGGATGCATTCTACGTTTATATTAGTTCTGCTACTCGACGGTAGGTGACACTTCAGAAATCCACACTGCTGTTAACGGCTAATCAACAGAATATCGTCAATGATTCTAATAAGATTATATTATTATTATTATACAAAAAGTCGATACTGTTTATTTAGGAAGCGGAAACGTTCTGCATTATTGCGTTCAATTTATGTTTGCATGCCAGGGGTTCCTTAGTATTGTAGAGTTGTAATTCCAATAATAGTTTTAGTCTCTCACAACAAGGTCAGAGTTTTTTCACTTCTAGACTTAGAGTCGCCTAGAGTTGAGTTGTTACGGCTTACTGACACAGTAAGAATGATATTATTAAAACGACGATGACAGATACAAATGTCATACTTATATATTAATCGGTTTTTGCGGTTCTCCAAAACTTTCTCCCGTGCACAACTAAACTTTTAAAGTAAATACGAAGTGCATACTTGCATAAGGATACTTGCGCCAGGCCGTTTATAACTGACATAAAAGTTAAAACACTATCTTTTTGTCAATCATATCAATGTTTACAAGTACACGCTGTTTTTGAGTATCGCGTCGTATTTCCCCCTTTTATGTAAAACTGATGTTACGCAACGGTGTCAGATATAAACTGTCAAATGTGATTTCTATTATTAGATTATATTTTAAGATTTATATCGAGAGATAAGATATTATGAAAAACCATTTGATTTAGGAGCTAAGCCTTTTCTGTTTTTAGTGAATAACAGCGTCGGTTGAACTTGATTATCGGTCCCCGCCGATTAGTTATTTCGCTGAGTTTTGATTTTCAAGAAAGTTAATTCATCCGTTCTCAACATCATAAAGTACTACTGCCAGACGTTGATCTGTACATAATAAACAAAATACTGTTTTTTTTTATGAATTCGTCAATAATATTTCATAATAATATCAAGAATTATTTCGTAAAATATGCTCCCTGATGTTATAATGAAATTGTTTAACGGCAAAACTGTCAAACCGTGCTTCAAAAATATTCTCTCATAGAAAATATGTCCATCGAAAAGAAATATTAGAAATAAAAATAATTATATCTTATCTCTCAAGTTGGACTAAACTGCACTCCATGAAATAATCCCCATTAAAATCCGTTCATTAGTTTACAAGGTCACTGGAAACAAACACCAGGACACTGTATTTTTATATAATATTAAGAAATTCATCCGAATCTCAACATTATAAAGTATGTAGGCAATAATCTAATAAAATCAGTCTTATTACAGTTTATTTTATATTGTATATGATACCAAAATTGACTCTCTTAGTATATATAAAGTTGTGCGGTAAACCGCAAAGGTGAGCTAAGTAGCAAATCAGCTGTCTTATCAACCATAAACACTTCAGTTCAAGCGGCCGAATGGTTTGTACCTCGAA
This sequence comes from Leptidea juvernica, assembly GCA_949711755.1. Classification (NCBI taxonomy): domain Eukaryota; kingdom Metazoa; phylum Arthropoda; class Insecta; order Lepidoptera; family Pieridae; genus Leptidea; species Leptidea juvernica. The sequence continues at coordinate 2,595,723 of CATIXQ010000011.1, forward strand.
AGGCCATCACCATAAACATTTCCAGTAAGAAATCTCGCAACACGCAGATTACTTCCAAGATAAACTGCACGCCACTCTTACTCTTCCGTAAATTACTTTAATATCTTAATTTCGTCCGCGGCAGTTAAAGTGTCAATCGTTGCATATAATGGTAAACAGAAATTACTATAATTTCATTTTTTAACATAATTTTTGCGGTTACTCTTTGGTGCTGATGATTTTTAATTTTGCAATATGTGTTTCGATCAAAATTGCAATTTAAATTTGGACACCTCAATCTGAAAGCAATGAGCATTTATTAAAACTCATATTAATTAAAAGTTTTTATTTCAGAATCCATTTAGAGGCGATAAACGAAGAAAATCGCAGTCTGAAATTCAACATAAGATTTAAATAAAATTAAAACACAAAACTTTAATACAGAAAAAAAATATTTAATACCGTAAATTTCTACGTAAAAGTGTCATTCCAAGACCATTAAGTCATCTTACGAAATTTCGCCAACTTACATATAAATAAATGATTTTACAAATCTTTCATTAAATTGAATCTTTCAATCTTAAAATTATCAGATAAATGATAAAAAGATCGATTTCTATCCATTTTTTCGCCATCTTTAAGCACATCAATCATGGTTAATGATTATAATACTTTTACGTTTTTAAAGTTAAATTGTATGGCTTATGTATTAACAATCTTTGTATTGCACGACATTTTGATGAGAGTCGTGGTTGTAATTTTGTATTACAATCTTGTCGCCTTTATTGCTGTTTGATTTTCTACTTAAATTCAACTACTAAGGAAATGTATAATATGTAAATGTCAAGAAATGTTGCCTACGGATATATTTGTTGGCAGCTTGAATCAGCGAGTGAATTGGATGGCTAGCTTGTTCATTAAACGCCAAAATTTAAATGCTATCCTGAAAAACAAAAAGCCCATTAATTGTAAGCAACATTTAACTAGGTGGTTGAAAGGCCTTTTAGCCAATATGTTAAAAAATATGTTTGTTAATGGTTGATCAAGTTTGGTTAATATAGGTTAGGTAATTTCAATATGAATTATTTATTGAATACCGGACTTTTTCCTGAGATTGTAACTAATTATTGTTGCGTAGCTTTAGTGTGTGGCGTAGAGGTGACCATTTTCAGATGTATTTTGCATATTTTTTAATCTCTAATCCTCTCTCTCATGTGCAATATTTTCAATAAAATATGCTTAAACAGCAAATATTTGCATCGAGTCACTTCACAAAATCATTAACTTTTGTCTGTATTGCATGTAATTGCTGCAGTTTCAATTCCTCAAAACCTAATCGTACTATTGAAACAGTGTAACTCAAGAATGAAAAAAGTATATTTGATTGATTTTATCTTCTGGTTAAATAGTTTATTAATTAAAGGGCTAGGCTAAATAATCTGTAGATAGATTGAGCAGATGGCTGGGACTTAAGGGACGCATTTTAGTAATAAGGCGTTTTATTGTACGCCTGATTAAAGTAATTGGCTATGACAAATTAAAAGTGCTACTTGTGGTGGCAGGATGATCCTGTTACTCTGCTTCAAATTCTTAAAATTAAAGGTATTATATTTTTTATAATCGCTAGTAAAATGCTCACAAACTACCTTTATTTATTTACGGTGTGTGTGGATGATGCAGTTGTAGTCAATAACTTTTGTTTTGTATTAATCTACATTTACTTTTTTGATTTGCGTGTAAGACATTTAAGGACATTAAGGAAGGTGCATAAGCTTATTTTGATGGTAAACATGTCGTATCGTCCCGGAAACACCGCAAAAGGAAGCTCATTCCACAGCTTTGTAAGTATATGGAAGAAAGCTCCTTGAAAACCGCACTGTGTAGGATCTTCACACATGCAGGTGGTGAGGATGATATCCTAACTTGTGACGTGTCGTGCGAAGGTTTAATTCGGCGTAAGAATCAGGTGAAACAGCTCTTCGGAACACTCCCCGTGATAAATGTGATAAAAGACACACAATAAAGCGACGTCTCTACGCAACGCCGTTCATAGAGCATTGGGTCTCCGAAAATTCGAGATTATTTATAATAAATTATTATTATTATTAATGATTTAATATTTATAATAAAAGTTCCCTCGAAAACTCGTTTATAATTACTACGAATCGCTTAGTTTATTCAAATTACCACTGAGTCACTGACCATCAAATATGATGTCTATGTATATTTAATATCGACTAATACCATTACAGCAATACTCATTGCATACTTTGTGATGAAGTCTCGTGACTAACCAATAAATTTATATTGATTCAGAGTCAGCCACTTGATGAGATACAATTTAACTGGCCAGGAGACATGCACATTGCACATCTGATATTTACGATTCTATTCTCACAGAGCTTGAGTTTTTACTAACTAACGTAGTGGGTTAACAATAAAATAATAAATATATAAATACCACAGATTAAAATTTCTCTCATGGCAGCCCATTAACTCTATCAACATTAGAGTAATTGCTAAACTATTGGTGATTTATAAAATGGGAATGCAACCTTTTTTGAAGTAACCATGTCATTTAGATCTGGATAAACCGCAAGCAAGGAACTTCACTAAAAGGTTTGCCTGCTCGTGTCAGAATGGATCTTGTTAGTATTTGACAGGCAACAATACATACGTACATTCTTTCCTATAGAGATATAGGCTGGGCTTATGGACAGCCATTTAACATACAAGGCCTAATAATCCTAAATCTTTAATCCTTGATTCTCTTAACCTAGCTCCTTTATTATCAGAGCCGAGTTCAGATCAGGGTACATCCCTGACCTGATCGGATCTGAAATTAAAAGTTAAGTTAACGCCATAACCTTTTCCCAATATGATCAATCCACCATAAGCGCATTAGATATTAATGCAGTCAAACTTATACAATTAATGTAGCTACAATAATTATTACAAATAATAATGATCTGTTATTAAGCCACTATTGTTTACAAAAGGGACTTATGGGCTTATGACCCACTAATAGTGTGGGATTTACATTATAATACATTTACATTAACAAGTTATTGAGTGTTTAATGTTTATAATTATGCTTTAAAGTAAATACTTAATTATATTTATCTTTATCTGTCTCAGATATTAATAAATAATAAAAAAAATCGTTTATTTCAAAGATTACATATACTTTTTAGTGGTTGAGACTTCTTAGTAAGTTGTCTTAGGACGCTTGTATTGGGAATATCTCGCAACTTCCTTAGCGGATACATATTACATAGTATTTGATAAACAATATAGAAATAAACAAAAATGAGTAAAATAAAAACCAAATTTTACAATTATCGTACAATTAAAACAACTCTGAAAACTGTGTGTGTGTGTGTGTGTGTGTGTGTGTGTGTGTGTGTATGTGTGTTTGGACCTTTAATTGGATTCCATCTATAGACTGCGTGTGTTTGTCATGTCAGCCTGATCAGAAGATATTAAGTATAACTAATATATGTTATACAGAATTTTCATTTCTTTGTCTCTTTAACTTGACTTTTCCTTTATGTTTAATGAGCTTTTCCTTTTTGACATACAATTTCGCTTATCAACAACTTTATAACAACAATAATTCACACTAACACATCTTTAAAAATAGGATTTAACAAGAATTGATACACGAAGAGAGTCATATTGAGCTGCCAATGGTGAGAAGTAATCATGGAAAACAGACAATAAATAACCTTTGAGGGAGTTCAGATATTTAACAACCTGTCCTCAGAAATAAGAAATGCTAAAACATTGACTTCTTTTAAAGCGAGCCTCCAAGGCATATACTCAATAATTATGAAACATTTCAATAACATAAGTGGGTTGTTTTATGTCTTATCTATTCTGTACCTACCAAAATCAGTGTTCGTTAGTACCTAATTTTATTGATAAAATGTTAATTTCTCATGTAAGTGACAATAGGTCTTATTGAGAATCAAGTTATTTAAACCTTTTATTGTAACTCAACAATATTCACTTTCAGTTGAAGCGTAATAATTTTTTCTGCTCTGATTTATAAAATTTTCTTGCAACAAATCAAGTAAACGACCAGAAAAAGGATATGACATTCATAACTTAGCGTTCACTTTACACACCTAGCGTACGGGCAGCATAAAAAGGAGAATTAATAGACGAAATATATAAATATCAATGACTTTTGAATTGACCGCAGTTTATATTAAATTACTGAATAACTAATACATAAAAGTATATATAATATTATCTTCTTGGCAGTCCTCCTGTTTCTACAGTTAAGAGGAATCGGTGTTTAAAAGGAAACATTGATTTTTGTAAAACCAATCTTAAGGTTTTTATATAGATTTTCCTCACCGGTTATTTTGCTAACATGTTTAAAGCTTAAAATTTTTATTTTAAATGAAGGCTGTTACAGTAGCAAACCACCTAATTCTATATTTTTTTAAGAAAACAGATAAAAGTAGTATTTCTATACCTTTAGTACCTACCTATAGGTTAGGCTCGTAGAGTCGAATTTTCTTGTTCAATTCAATCAATCAATACTATGATTTTTTAGGCGTAAAACGCTGATGTCAGCTAAAAAATGTTTTTTAATGGAATTGTAGTTAAAGTTTTATGAATTTGCCAAAGTAATTAATAGATTAGTTTAGCTTGCTCCTGAAGTATTTGCAATCGTTGCTTTCAATCAAGCAGAATAATATGTGTCGGAAGAAGACAAATAAACAAGAGGGATAGAAATGCTCCAGAAGAGACCAAATTAATAGACAGGAGATGATCCGACTGGAACCATATCCAGCCAAAACCATAATATGCTTGATATGGCTCCAGTTGGATCATTACATATAAAAAGTACACACACACACACATTAAAAAGTACATTTATTAAAGAAATCTTTTAAGAGATTTCTTTTAAATTAAATGTATTTAATGTATGTAAGATGAAGTCACTATCAGTCCATATTAAATACAGAAATTATACAGATTAGATCAGAACCAAAATAAAGAACCAGTTAATTGATATTAAAGAGGGGTATTTACCCTAATAAATAAACCTCGTATTCGTGATTTTTAATATAAATAACACTCCCCGAACACCTCTTTACAAAACTTGTTTTCCTGTCTGTACTTAAGCTTTATTTACTCAACAGCGAATAGGATATCGTAATTACGTAACACACGTACGGTCAGAGTATTAATATCACGCGTTTTCAATTACACAGTACTTGTTAACTGATCGTCAACTATACCTATATCGTCATTGTATTGTTTCGTTTACCTGCATATTGTATCTGAGATGGTAATGAATGTTTACTTGTTTGGAGACAGTACGGACATTATTGGTCTTGGTTGATTTTTTGTTGGCGTTTCTTAGTTCAAACGATGTTATACTGTATTCATACTGTCCACTCACTCATTCTTACCTAAATATATACATTACAAATACCGTATATGTCTTTTCTTATCATCACGAAGAAGGAACTGAATCAAAGTTCTGCTAATACTTCCAGCCGAATTTCACCAACGGACATTATATTGTCTAAATCATAGTTTCTCAACCTTATTTTGCTCACCGCCCACTTTGAGAATATGTTTTTTTTTCTAGAGTATTTTCGTGTATTTTTTTGCCTTTTTAGACTATATTTTTTAATCTACCCACGCCCCATCCGCGCCATCTCAATGCCCCCCTTATTTTCTCTGGGTCTTCTACTGCCCCCCCGAAAGTTTCAAACGCCCACAAGGGGGCGTTATCGCCCACGTTTAGAACCTATGGTCTAAATTTTAAAAAAATCCACTTAACGTTGATATCTAGTACTGCACAATCGTGCATTTCGCTACGCAAAAGAATATATGGAAGACTTTCCTTATGCAGTTTTTTGTCCAGGACAGTATCAATTAGGCACCTTCAAAAAATCGCGTAAACCTTTCTAAAGGACCGGTCCACTCTCATATTGTGATTCTTTTAATGTTGCAAGATAACATAGGCCGTGCTTGTTGGTACTTATAATCGCACTGTAAAACCGTGGAACTGATATGAATTGAGTATCATAAATATATACGTATTCCTTTCTGCCCTGTTTTCATTAGATTTCAAGCGGTGATCCACACTACAACCAAGAAGCCTCTTATCAAATATTTTTATATCTGATCTTTGCTTCAGCTAAAAGTCAAAGCTAACATTGTACCACATTCTTCATGTTAATCCTCACTTAACTTGTATAATAATATATATAAATCTAGTGTCCTGATGTTTGTCTGAACTTCTAAAGTAATTAATGGATTTTAATGGGGATTACTTCATGGAGTGCAGTTTAGTCCAACTTGAGAGATAGGATAGTTTATATTTCGATTTGGGACCCATTATTACTATTATTATTTCCAATATTTGCTTTGTATGGACATATTTTCTATGAAAGAATTTATTGACGCACGATTTGACAGTTGCTGTGAAACAATTTGATAATTACAACAGGGAGGATATTTTACGAAATAATTAATGATGTTATGAAATATTATTGACAAATTCGTAAAAAAAACAGTATTTTATTTATTAGGTACAGAACAACGTCTGTCGGGTCACCTAGTTATTATATACAAGTTAAGTAACGGTAAGACAAAAGTACACAATAGAGTTATAAATATAATTCCTATAGAAAGAGCAGAAAACTATACACATAATAAATAAACAAACGTTGTTATAGTATTTGTTTTTCCTTTGCTGACAGCAAACAACTTACTTTTGAATGCCTTGTATTTATTAACTTCCATCAAAACTTATAAAAACCAATTTAAAAATCCACAACATGATACATTGGACAGCTGACATGAAAGAGTGACGTATCCTTTATAAAGCGTGTTTTATCCAAAGCGTTTAACCCTGACTTCAACACTTATTTACTCCGAATAAAACGGCATTCAACACGTCAATAAAACATCACTCGTCGATCAACAAATTGACACTTCTTAAAGACCGATCAATTCAGAAATCTTATTCGAGACATTAGTAACCATTAAACCTTGTATTACGTTCGTGATGACAGCAGTCTTTGTGGTTCGTGAAACTTGCTTTGAATGATCACTCCGGCCCATAATATCATAATATAATGTGCAATACCTAATTTACGTGCTCCCTTTTCTAAGAATGGTGTCACATAATGTAATCTACGAGAGATTTTTTTAAACTCTTAATAGTGATTTTCATTATTATAACACTAGAAATAAGGGATTGATTGTTCTAGAAGGCTTCTTAAGCTACATAATACTTTTAAGGGTAAATATATACACATTTATAATAAAGTCCCAGCCACTGTTCAGGCTTTATCTATATATAAATTTAAATGTTTTATTAAAAAATGGCTCTGTCGTAAATCCTACTGCTCCACAGCTGAATATCTAATTGATCCGACAACCTGGGACTAGATTAAGATTATTTTATAGCAAAAGCAATGGCAGTACAATATTTTATATTTCATTCAAAAGAGCGTAAAAAAAGAATACTGGGAGTATTTCTTGCGCCGCTTCTTTTCTCTCAGAGCGCCATTGTTTTCCGAAGCGGTAGTAGTATCTAGTTCGAGAGAGGTAACCTAGCTCCGCTCGATTCCTCAAGGCCGTTAGTTCGGTCCCCAGCCTTAAGTTGAAAGTATGCTCGAACGATACTCGTCCCATGAAAGCAACTGTTTCGAATGTTAAATATGTTGCAGAATGATAACAGTAAGAGGTTTTACCTTTTAAATATATAAATTCGAAGAGGTGATAAGAATTCTTTTTTATACGTTGATTTTCACATAATTTGTGTGACTCAGATATAACGATTTGAGAGTATTTCTTGAAATCATTATGCAGCGAATTATAGGTTACATAATATACAAGATACGTATTTGACAATTTCACTCGATTTTTTATGGAAGAACCGCACTGCGCTCTCTGGCAACAGCAGAGGAATCACAAGAGCTTTGCTAGCCGCTTAGGAAGGTTTACACTATTAATAAAAAATTAAGTCCTTAAAATTAAATTGCCTAGATTTCCTTCGATAAAAAAGTTATTGGAACGAAGTTGCGAAAGGGGGGTAGACGGAAAAAATTAAGAGCAAAAGTTGTAACGACACTTTTTGCTATAGTTGTAAGCCGTGCGGCTGGCGCGTGTTTCTCTGTCTGTCTCTCTCTCTCATAGAATGCAAGCCAGTTATGTTCGTTTCGTATTACTATTTCGCATTTAACAATTATCCAGCAGAATCAACAACAAAATATAATACTACCATCGATGCAGTTTTTTCAAGACATTTAAATAAAATAGAATCCCAAACATGTGTTTCCTACTTCAGTTACCACAAGCCAATTAAATTGAGCCTACTGATTAAGTTTATATTACATTATATTTTAACTTAAAAAAAAAAATTCAATTCCCTCACTAATTAATCGAAAGGAATTTCGTTCCATCCGGGTGTCCCTTGATACCTCTCAAGTTTTTTATTATTTTGATCACCTTTATTTAATAAATTAAGATAGTTATCATCTTTATTTAAAGATTCATTTGATTGAGTTTTGTATCAGTTGAGGGAAGTTCAGTGAAAAGTCTTTACAAAGAGGACGCAAATACTACTAGAGGCGGAACTGTCTGGGTAAAAATTGAAATTTAGTTTAGTATAAAACGTGCTGTGAAATTTGACAGGTAAGTTTGAAATAGTAATTACAATTGGGCGACAAAGTATAATCCGGCTAAGCTTGAAAGCGAACAATTGCTTTAAACGTTGTGCATTTCAACTATCTCCGTTTTTTACAAGATTATAGCTGTCATCTGTCAATCTGTCAATGACTGCACGTTTCATACAATCAAGCGAATTGCTTTTTTAGTAGAGAGTTTCCCTAGGCTGAGTCTTACGTTATAAGTACTTATGATTAATTTCATGGTAAAAAGCAACGAGATACATGAATAATTTAAAAAAAAGTTTAAATCTGTGACATATTATGGTTAGATTGTAAGCATCATTAAGTTTTGATTTACTTAATTTTTGATTGGGTTTGATTAAAATTGGTTAATTAATAAACTAAGGAAATAGTATAATGGAAAAAAAATAGAAGAATGTGTAAGTTTTAGCTTTTAGCTTGTCACAAATGTAAATGTTATTTCTATTGGCGACATATTCATCCTCCTTAGTTACCAACATTTAGGGAAAATTATGTGTTTGGCGAGCTTTTTTCAAATCCCTTGTATTTACTCTCTCTTTAAAAATATGTCTCTCTATTGTGTATTTTTATACAAATCTTTTCTATTATATGTTTAAAACTTCAGTCATAAAAAATAAATACTGCATTTTATGAATTTTTATAAAAAAATTGTAAGGAAACAAGAATCGAGTTTTTACTTTGCTGTTTTAATATAAAAAGCAGGAAGTTGAATAGTCAGCGTCACTGTACAAGACATGAAATTGAGTCACGTAGGTAATTCTCGCTCTTCGATAGCAGACAAAAAATAATTGAAAGCCCAATGAACAGGTTAGCCATAAGAATGTTCCATTTTGTCAATTCTATGCATCAGTTTGAAGTTTAAAAAAGAGACCATTATAACTGGTAAAATAGTGATTAAAGCAACTGACTTATAAGCCAGTTGCTAACTTGTATTCACAAGGAGCGGCTTCGCTTTTGTTTAAAGCACTGCAAATAAATGACAGGCAGCCTAGCGAAGCTCTCTAAGGGCCGTTCCCAATGTACTATCTACAGATAGAGATAAATTACTACCTTCTACTGTCAGTATCTAGCTGTCAATAATCTGAAGCTGTCCCAATATACCGGACGCGTGAATTGTAATTTCCATACAAACTTCTATCGCTGGTAAGCTATACGTCCGCGTCGTCCCATTGACACACAGCGTGTACGGATAAGGTGATTTACCGTCGATAAGTTTATTGGAACAGAAAAATCAACGATACTTACGATTTTTTTATCTCATGTAGGCAACAACCGGAGATAGACTGAATATTGTTAATGGCCGTAAGAAAGAAGCGATTCACTGGATTGTATGAAACGTGCAGTCACTTACAGATTGACAGATGACGGTTTTAATCTTATAAAAAACGGAGATAGCCGAAATCCACTACGTTTTAAGAAACTGTTCGCTTTCAAACTTAGTCGGATTATACTTCGTCGCCCAATTGTAATGACTATTTCAAAACTTATGTCAACTCTCACTGCACGTCATACTAAAATAAATTTCAATTTTTACTTAGGCAGTCCCGCCTTTTATTACATAGTATTTACATCCTCTTTGAATGATAGGCTGTAGGTACAGCTTAAACGCTTAACACATTGAGTGAGTCGACAGCCACAAAACCAATTAAATAAAAAGTTAGACAAATTTTTAACAGTACATACCAAATGCGTGTAAATTAAATTTTCGTGAGTGGTACTACAATGTTGCGTCCAAGGACACCCGAATTATGGTTTATGGTTTAAGAATCTTTATTTCTCATAAGAATTAACAATTCACTTACTGAGAAAACTTAAATTATCTTAAAAGTAAAAAGTAAGTAATTTACGTACAAAGCAAAAGAGTATGAAAAGTAACAAAAGAAAGGTTCACTAATATCTAATAGTGCAACAAAATATAACAACACAATAATAATATGAGAATCGGTGAGTAGTCACAAACCACTTGAAAAATAAATGAAATATGGTAGCACAAACAACGTAAAAAGAACCAGATCAATTAAATAGGAAAAATACTAGTGAGTGAAACCAATACCCAAAACCTAAACCCAAGTGAAATAGCGGCGACTGCTTTTGGAAAATAACATTATCTCTAAACGTTAATTATACAAAGATGACGCAGGTCTTAACTGTATGTTTAAGATTAACTAAGGAAGATGAACATGTCGCCACTGGAAATAATATTTCCATAGCAGCTTTTTTACCGCTGTGTTTTCATCAGTTCGTGTGATCAGGCATAGAACCTACTCCCACCGTAAAGGCCGGCAACGTATCTCTTGCCCCCTGGTGTTGCGGATGTCCATGGACGGCTCACCATTTCCCATTATTTCTCATCTCTTGCCCTTGCCCGTGCAAAAGCACTCTTTTATATAAAAAAAAAACTGATTGTTAACGTCAGCTCTCGCAAATTTTACACATAAAAGTAGAGAATTCGTTATATTAATAACAGCACATGTTTAAGTTTTGATTTTTATCCCACTTCTGACTTACAAAAACATACATTTAATACATTTATGTAATACCAAATAAGAATAGTTAAAAGTCAGAATAACAGTGACATTAATGGCCCTACCATTAATTCGAGTTCAAAGTAATCCTTGGCAATGGTTTTTAATCATACAGCCACGCCCCTCGTTATAGAACAGTTCTCATTGGCACAGCGCATGTAAAAACCCGTCATTTACAAAATTATCGGGCATATGATCAAAATGCCACACGTCGGAAATTAATCAGAACTCTCGTGCCCTTCAAGTTTCTCTGATTGCAGGCTTTTTCTCACAGCCGTGAAAGATAATTATAAGAATTATTAACTATGAAGGAAAAGCTCTTTATGTTAAATTAAAATTTAATGACTCATGGAATGAGGTGATATTTATTGTTGGATTGGCTGGCCTCACGTCTTTGTCTGAACAAAATTTTTTGCAGCTTATCTTCATATCATAATATTTGATTTTATTTTCAACGCTTTACGTAAGCCTGACCTATCGTATATATCTTTTTCTGTTTTGAAATACATAAAACAGAATCCTTAAGTAATTTTTACCATTTTTAGATGTTTTATTTACGTGAAACTTTACACATTTATCACGATGCCATTGCAATAATTTTATATATTTGCCCTTAAATCTTAACCAGGATCACCAGATTGTAAAAAATCTACATATATGAGAATAAAAACGAGTCCTTACCAATACTTTTGAAGCTGTTATGAAAATAAAAAACAACAAAATAAATCTTAAGTTAACTGAGGACATCATACTTCAAATAGCAAGCATTAGAGTAGAAAAAAAAATTCAACAGGTTCCGCTTATTGAAAATATAATGTACCTAAATTTCATAAGTCTAGAAAATTCTAGTAATTTCTCTGGTTTGCTGAGCTTGATCACCCACGGTAAGGTGACTGTGCACCTTATTTTTCGACGGGCACCTAACCTTAACCTCTATGTTGAGCAATTCACGCACACTAACACAAAGTGTCATACAAATTGCGAGTATAAGACGTAGCTTGTCACTCACACTAAAGTATTAAACCTGCCCTATATATTTTATCGGTTTTCTAACAGCAAGAGACTCTATCTAGACGTATAAATTATCTAAGTAATATGATTATTATTGAAGAGGAGGTTTATGAACATGCGAGTGGGAGCCTCATTTGCACAGGATGCCGACTAGATTATGGGCACCACAACAGCGCCTATTTCTGACGTAAACCAGTGTGTAAACATTATTGTGTTTCGGTCTGAGGGGCGCCCTAGCTAGTTAAATTACTGGGCAAATGAGACTTAAGATCTTATGTCTCAAGGTAATGAGCGCAATTGTAGTGCCGCTCAGAATTTTTGGCGTATACTACCAGGGCGTATCAATGACCACCAGCTGAACGTCCTGATCGTCTCGTCCCTTACTGTCATAAAAAAAGTGTTAATGATAAAATTCATCAAAAACAATGTTATACATGCGTACATTTCACCTTCAAAGTCAAACTTCATTAATCTTTCCACGCCAAAGAATTCCAATTTTAAAACCTGCAATTAATAATAAAATTAAAAACGATTATACCGGCCACTTTAGCCATCAGTCAAATGTCATATTGCTTATTTTGACAGCACGAGTGTGATTAAAAAAAACACCCGATGCATATCGGCACAGCTTCAATGTTAAATGTATCATGTTTTAATTGATCTAATGGGTTCTGATATAACTGCGACATATTGTACGGAAATAAATGGACATAGTTATTTAAGTGTCATGGAATAATAAGGATTGTTAATAAAGAGTTTAGTTTTTGTTGTAGTAATAATAATGTGAACTATGCTGTTTTATAAGCATATTAGGTTGTGGCACATTTTGCCGATGGTTACGGCGGAGTTTATTTAAGTAATTTATGCGTTATAGACTTTGACAGCTGTGAAAACGTCCAAAAAAATAAACTTTTGAACTAAAATTCTCTATGTGATTGTGGCCTTGATGAGGGAAACATGGATCATTTATTCTTTAGTTGTCCCTTAATGCAATCTTCTCTGCACAATTATATACCCGCTGAAGTCCCCCGTCCAACCTCCGTTAAATGTCTCCTCTCCCTAGTTTACACTCCTTTTGTAAATATTTTGTGTAAATATATTAAAATAAATAAGATTAAGTTGTAAATATTATTTAGTACTTATATTAATTAATTATTTAAGTATTTCTATTTGTGTATGTCATTTATAGTCTTACAAGCATGTATATTATTTGTTTCAGATATTATTAGAAAATTAAACTTTATGTAATCTGAACACCGATTATTACCGTTAAACTTAGAAGACACATACTCAAAGCTTGGTAGTCTAATCTAACGTGATTCTGGCAAATCTGTGGTATATCTTCCACAGAAGCCACAGAAGAATAGAATAGAATAGAACCTTTATTTTGAGCAATTCACGCACACTAACACAAATTGTCATACAGATTGCGAGTGTAAGACGTAGCTTGTCACGCACACTAAACTAATATTCCTGTCCTGTTTTTATCGGTTATCTAACAGCAAGAGACTCTACTAGAAGTATAAATTATCATAGATAACTTGAATTCTGCATAATATTTTTTATTTAATTTCGTAACTCTTTAACAAGCCTTTACTAGTTTTAATAAAAAAAAAAATATTAGTGTTCTTTGTAATCTAAAACAATGATGGTTTAACATAGGAACATACAAATAAATTTATAATCATTTAGTTTTCTGAAATCGATTGTAAGTTTCGATTAAATTATTTAATAAAAATAAAAATATTTTTTTATTTAAAAAGTGGATTTTGTTACTAATTATTGACATTTATCATATATTATCACATAGAATATTCTTTTCGAAAGAGGCGTGAGTGCCTGAAGTAACACCGCAAGTGAAAAAGCGGAATTATTTCTTATTTTTAAAAGGAAAATATTAAAAAAATTTAAATTTTTATAAAGCCGGCAACGATCCTATGATTCCTCCGGTGTTGCAAGAGAATGTGGGCGGTGGCACTTAATCAGGTGACCCGTACGCTCGTTTGTCCTCCTTTTCAATAAAAAAAATAGTAAAATACTTTTTAAAGGTTTAAAACACTTTCTATGTAAATATCGCGTTAATCAAAGAAAATTAAAATACCTATACTAGAATATGCCTGGTGCCCTCTATGATCGCTACATTCCCGAGAGATTAATTTTCATTAGATTATCAAATCAAATTAAAATCACTTTATTCATGTAGGTCATGGAAATGACACTTATGAAAGTTAAAAAAACATATTTTTTTCCCTTATTGGGTTGAGCTAATGCGAAGAAATAGCAAGAAACTCATTGCCACTTTTTCAAATAAAGATTTACAAATTAATCGTTTTAGAAATCATTTCAATTACAATATGTAAAGTGATGCAACAAAATATACTCAAACGTAAATGGCTTACACGAGTAAGTCAAAAAAGTAACTGTAAATTAAAACAAAACAAAAGTATGTTTATCTATAATAGTATTATTAAGGATTTTAAGTGAACACAGAATATATAAAACATTCACTTTTATCAAACGCACCTGTTGTATACTCAATGCTTTGAGAACATTGATCGTACCAGTATTGATAAATAATTCCCATTAGGTTTACGTCCATTCAGTAATAATTATAATCTAATATATCGACTGCTGCCTTCGCAATTAATTATAATCATTAAGATTTGAAGCGAGATACAAAGCGACCGTGACAAGTTATTAGTAGAGTGGCAGTAGGAAAATGAATCAAATCATACCGTATATTGATATGTTGCGAGGAATAAGACCATCTTGATAAACCGATCACATTTCAACGGCATATCTACATAAATATTTCTAGTATTAACCTTAAATTGTTCGACCTAAATACATGTGTACGACGAACTTGGTTCGCTCAATTATTTAATAGCTGCATCACTACGGAAGAACCTTATTTGGCACAAGCAATCTTTGAACTATCGGCTCGTACTGTGTGAAATATTTTGGTGTTAAATTATTGTTGAGTTCAATATAATATCTAAGTAGTGAAAAATTACGAAGCTATGTATTTACGAATTACCCAGATACTTTGAAACAAACGTTGCAAATTTAAAGAGCTATAATGGCATACGAAACCAATATTGTTAAGTTAAGAAATTTTCTTGAATATTCAAGTTTGAAGGATCCACACGCCACACATTCAGATGGTGAGTAGGGTTATAGTCATGTTGACCTTTTCTCATGATAATTTCCTGAAGGTTTATTTGAATATGCGTATCTGTTAAATAGACATTAAATGACACTTTCCCTTTGATTACATGGAGATTAAACTGATCCCTATTATTATCTGTGTTATCTTTAATAATTCGTTTAGTATTTCCATCGTGCTTACTAAACACGTCATCTTTGGTATTGATTGAAATAATAATATGTTAGATTACTAATGTACATTTACATATAATAATGCATACTGTTGTATCGGAGTAAATCTACTTAATCAATCTGGCCTATCACGTTCAATAGAAGGTGCATTGTAGTTCAGGGAAATACCTATTAAAACACCAATAATATGATTTATAGTTTCAAGTTTAGACTTGTAATTACTTATTTATATTTAGATAAATTTAAATGACGGTGGTTAGACGTTGCATATTTTTTTATTTATTTACTCAAAATAGAGATTGTATATAGCAGCAAAATCTAATGGAGAAATAGAAAAAGGTATTAAACTCACTGAAAGCTCTCTGAACGGCGATTGTTGAATTATTATAAAAATACAAATATAAAAGACGAAATATTTACAAACGAAGTTACGCCAGCTAGAAAATTTTGCAAATAGTGTACTGTAAGCTTTGTTTGTTGTCTAATAGCGTTTCTGGTTCTTGGTGTTTTATCTATCAATTCTAAATATTGTTTAAATAATTTGAGAATGCAAAAGTATAGTTTCCTTGACAGCCCTACATTTAAACTTATCAAAATAAACCATGATGTGAGTCTAGATTATAACGTTTTTACCAATGTAAGATACATCACAAGAATTTAATGTTTTTGTGAAAAGGATTCATGAAATCAGTAATCTGACAACTTCATAAGTATATACTAGGCCCTGACCACTACACTGTGCCACTCTTGGTTAATACCCAATGTTTTAGCAGCATTGCGATTGTGATCACGAAGGCGCCCTATAAGTAAGTCTTCCTTTCTACCACTACATGTGCTTGCACATTACTGTTTGGTGATTTAAAATAAAAATTACAAAAAAAAACACCGACTTCAAAAACACTATTCCAAAACTATAGATATAATATGCTCTAAATAGTATAGAATTTACTGCGTACTTTTATTCAATCTTATTAATTAATCTGGAATAAGATTCCGATTATTGTTATTTTTGGAATCAGTGCCCTCCCGCCGCGGCCCCCCTCTCGCCTCCTCAGATCGCGCGTGCGACTCAAGCACATCTCACCTCAATGTATGCAGTTACAAACCTACCTTAGCTAACTCCGATATATTCACTTGTGGTTGATACCACAAGTGGCTTATAGTTTTGAGTTCAACTTAGAAACATTGGTGAATCAAGTCATCGCTCCGCAGACGTTGAATACCCGCGAGCCAATAAAAATCAATTATTCTTAATTATAAACAACGCGTTTTCACATCAACCAATCCCCAGTTAGTCGGGAGAATCTTAAATAGTATAATTGTAACTGTGACAATCTCCAGTCGCGCTGAATTGATTCTAATTGAGAGCGATCTAAAAATATCTCGCCGAGCCAGCTCCTTGTTATAAATATGTTGAACTTTGTCGCTGCGATCAACTTAGTTCCACGTTAAATAAAAAGTGATATGTTTTGAGTACTAGACGAAGAGAAATAATTATAGTTATTAAAAGACCTTGGAGAAGATTGCACGGAAAATTATTAGTGAGCTGAATATTTTGAATTTATAATTCAGGAATATAAAGGAATTGTGAATACAATAAATTACTTAAAAGTACCTAGTCTTGCCATTAATAATGAAACAAAGAAAAAGAAAATTTTCTATTTATATTGTTTTACAATGTGTTCGTTAATAACATAAATATAAAACAGTTTAAAATATATAAAGCTTATATTTTTTATAGTTTTCTCCATTGGCTGCAATATACTGTATAGGCCAGTTGTCAATAGAAGCACGTACTCTTTCCATGGGAAAATTCTTCACTGCCAATCGTGCGGATTGTTTTAGGGACTACAAATTATCATGTCGTTAAGAGCAAGCTGTACTTTCTAAAACTGACCATAAATCATAATCCAGCTGATTATTTTCTGTCAGAAACAGAGGAGGTTTCATTGTATTGTAGTGTTTCATAAACAAACATTTTACTGATACGAAGCGTACGGAGAGTTTCGAAAATTGCATTTGGCTCCATACCTACTTTGTGTAATGCAATCACAGCGATTCGGTTCTCTTTATCACCCCACTCCATTTTAATATCGCTAAATATTGTACAATATATTGCCGCCAAAATGAGAAGACTCAATGAACAATCATAAAAAAATGACAGATTCCAAATTCAAATGTAAAATTTTGTTTATTTTTAATTGTAACAGTATTTATGGCCAGACTATTATACATAATTATGAAAATGTTAATCCTATCCTTCCTCTGCAATAAATTTTTGCTTATCATTTACTTCTTTGTGTAAGCAATGTTTAAATTTGTTTAGTCTATGATGTATTCAGCTGATAAAGTAATACTTCCAACTCTTGCATTATTCATTTTATATCTTTTATAACATCTCGTCAGTATCTTTCGTCATCTTTATCTGGATTAGTCTCTAGAATATAAATAATTACTCAATTTTTCTTCCATTCTTCATTATTCTATTTTGGAGAGTTAAGACTTCATATTTTTTCGTGTGTCCAGCATATTATGGTGTGTACCCGTCATAATTATTACTGTCTATAGCAAAGGAACCCTATGAGGAAGCTCAAAATGAGGAGATGCGTTAGCCCAAATGGTTGGGAAACTGAAGTGGCAGTGGGCAGGGACGATAGCTTGATGGCAGATGGGTTTTGGGGCAGTAAAGTCCTCGAATGGCGACCACGTACCGAAAGACGCAGTGTTGGTAGGCCGACAAGATGGACCGACGATCTGGTCAAGATTGCCGGAGTAGGTTGGATGAGGGCAGCGCAGGACCGATCATCATAGCGATATTTGGGGAAAGCCTTTGTTCAGCAGTGGATGTCTTCCGGCTGAAATGATGATATAGCAAAGGCGTGGATTATTCCATCAGTCTTTTATTTCTTCTGTTTATTTCTACTTTTAAGTTATTTGTCTTCTTAACCACCCGAAAAGTGATCAGATTAGACCATTGACTGAAATATTTACGGCGCGTCTAATTCACATTAGTTATTTTCATAGAATTATGTCCCATGGTATATTGCTATGGGGCAATGCAGCCGATGTTTATGCCTCAGGTCTGAGGCATACATTTTCGAAAGGGTCGTAGTTTTTGACGTTCAATATGTGATTTTATATCTTATTTTAAATTAAAATATTCAATTTGATACAGGATAATATAATAGGCGCAAGAATATATTTGCTGTTCAAAATATACATTAAAAGTGTTGTACGTACAAATGTATTAATAGAATCTTAACAATTTATTATTTTGTAAAGTAATAACCCTCACTTCTGGGATTAACTATACAAATTAAATTTGAAAACACAATTTATGAACGATGCGGGGCTTGACCCGCGACCTCTCCCGTTCCATGCGAGCGCTCTTCCACTGAGCCACTCGTTCGAGTAACGTAAGTAATAAATATTGATATGTCTTGCTTAACTCTCAGGTTGTGGCTTCATCTACAGGATCTACTTTACAGTTGATAACCGGCTCAACCCCAATAATAGCATATTAGGAAATTGACTTGAGATGTCGCTCTTTCAATTCTAAACAATAACCCTCACGTTTTCTAGGATTAATTACACAAATAAAATAGTAGTATCTAATTGAATTAAAATTTGTGATTAAATTATGATCTGGATCCAAATGACATTTGGCCATGTATTTCACACTGATTATGTTCATTATATAGTTATTATAAATAATAAATTCACGCCCACCGGAAATGCCATGTATATATAAGAAACCAGCAAATGTAGGGTAAGGCTAGATAAGGCTAGAGCTAGACTATGTTACGTTCTTATCATACGATATTGTTAGTACTGAACTTTTAGTATGATATTTATAAAATTGACCATGTGCATTTCGAACTTCAGCACAAAATAATCACTAATCACTATGTTATTTTTTAAAGTGATAACCGTGATAAAAGTGATTGTGGGATTAATAACACAAATAAAATTTTAAAACAAAATTTACAACAAAAACCAACCCTAAAGAGTTGAACAAGGCATACAAGATTTATCAACGATACGTCACTCGAATGCTTGGCTCGATTGAAAGAGCGCTCGCACGGAACGCGAGAGGTCGCATCGTTCATTAATTTTGTTTTCAAATTTTATTTGTGTAAATAATCATTATGAGTAAATAAAAAAAAAATACAACAAAAATCTGAGAGTTGAACAAGGCATACAAGATTTATCATACGTCATTCACTCCAACGGTTGGCTCGTTGAGAGAGCGCTCGCACGGATCGTTTTTTTGTCATAAATTTGTGATTTGTCATAAATTTTGTTTGCAAATTTTATTTTTGTAATCATTATGAGTATATTTAAATAAAATCTTAACTGTTTCCTATCAATATGTACCTATTTGTTAATGTTATATATGTACATTAGGGTTTTTCAAGAATCCTGAGCGGCACTACATTGTAATGGGCAGTATCAATTACCATCAGCTGAACCTTCTGCTCGTCTGATCCCTTATTTTCATAAAAAACGGGTAGCTTATTAACTTTTTTCTTTAAAATATCATGTTGCCTAGGGAGTGATACAGATCGGAATAGACGTTTTGATGGCTTAATATTACAGAACTTATTATATAAATCGACTTATGTGTCTTTGGTCACGTAAACGTCAGCATCGTTAAGATATTAATAAATCTACGAAAACAATATAAATTTATATTGGCTTCTTGCCTCCAATAAGTCTTTGCGTTCGTCTTGTTTATTCAGATGAATGTGAATTTTCAACTGAAGTTTAATTAAAGCTTGATTACTTTAGCTCAATTAGAGTTAGTTATTAATTTTTAACAACAAAATAAATTCGGAAAAGCCCTACCCACTGCTACTTCAGTTTTGCAATCTCTTGGGCTATATTGGTGACTTTGGTTCTCCTACGGATCTCCTCAATTCAGATTCGATCTTGCAATGAAACTCCGAGCATAGCCCTCCCCATTGCCCTCTGTGCAACCATGAGCTTTCTCATCAGGCCCAAAGGTTGCGACTACGTCTGCCTACCTTAATTCATCACTACGCCATTATACTTGTTTATAATTTCCCTTTCAAGATGTTATAGTCGCTATTTAGAAGTTATCTATATATTATGCTTCCTGCAAGTTACCACCGGCTCATATTTCTCAAAACAACAGATTGTGTTACACGTGTTACAAATGATGTTTATAGAATATTTTCAAGAGTTATAGACGATATTTTAAGTACTGACTAACTTTAAGATTAACTAAAACATGGGCTATAATATATTTTCAAAGCTAGAGATGCCCACTAAAATTATCGTTTGTCAAGTCACTACAATTTAGATTATCTCGCACAAATATAAAAATAAATATGTTGATCTGAAGGCCAGCAAACTTTACAGGATTATTTGGTTAGGCCAAAGAAGTATAACTCCTTGCGTGCATACATAAGTACACACACACTTTTTTTTTAATTTGCAACAGGTAGAACAGTTAACTCCCACCAAGGTGCTACAAGTTCGATTCTCGCCCGCCACGTACTAATATGTTGTCGGTTTTTCGGATTCATAATATTATTCTACGATTAATAAGGTAGGCAGCTGTGCTCATAAGTCCTCCTTATTATTAGGGTTCCGTAGCCAAATGTGTCCGTCCATCTATCTGTCCGTCCGTCCGTATGTCACAGCCACTTTTTTTCAAAACGATATAGGTTTCTTATATCAATAAACTAACTAAGAAGTGACATCTAAAATAAGAGAATTATAAAACTAAAATAATATATGATGTACATTATGCAAACATCCACCGAAAATTTGTTTGTAACGAGATTTAATAAGTAGTTTTTTTTTAATACATCATAAATCATAATTAAAACTACACTAATATTAAAACGTCGATCAATGTTACAATGAACTACAAGAACTTTTATATTATGTTACTTGCTGGTACGGAACGCTTCATGAGAGAGTCCGACTCGCACTTGGCCGCTTTTTAAGAAATATTTTAGATAATACTAGCTGACCCAGCAAACGTTGCATTGCCGATATTAAAATCGCGATACAAAAGTAACTGTTGATCGTAGATGGGTGAAAATTTGTGCTGACTTATAATCCAACAAATTTAAAAAAAATGTAAAAAAAATTTTTCGTGTGGACCACCCTTAACATTTAGGGGGATGAAAAATATATGTTGTCCGATTCTCAGACCTACCCAATATGCACTCAAAATTTCGTGAGAATCGGTCAAGCCGTTTCGGAGGAGTTCAATGTATTACACCATGACACGAGAATTTTATATATTAGATATCAATTGTGGCTAAACCGTGGGAGGACACACCTTTGCACAGGATGCCGGCTAGATCATGGGTACCACAACGGCGCCTATATCTGCCATGAAGCAGTAATGTGTAAACATTACCGTGTTTCGGTCTGAAAGGCACCGTAGCTAGTGAAATGACTGGGCAAACGAGACTTAACATCTTATGACTCAAGTAGACGAGCGCAATTGTAGTACCACATTTAGAATTTTTGATTTTTCAAGAATGCAGAAGGCAGGACGTATCAATTACCATCAGCTCAACGTCCTGCTCGTCTTGTCCCTTATTGTCATAAAAAAAACATACTGAGTACATAGAAAAGCGACATGACACAAGTATTAATAAAAAATATAAATATATCGAGATATCTAGAATCTTAGCTAGTGACAGGATATCAGATAAGATAGATTTGGAATCATGTGGTCAGTTCTGCGTAGTAATCTCGTGATCACTGATCTCTTAAACATGTTAAGGTAAATGTAATGAACTATTTATTGGCAATCTAGTAAACATTAATAAGCTGTTATCAATTTCAAATCAGTGTTTTACTTTATCAATCTGTAAATCAGTGTGTGAGGCAATATAAATGATATGAATGTGGAATTTAATTTATTCTGGAAATTTGTATGAGTTATTATTTATCTATACTATAATATTATAAAGCTGCAGTGTTTGCTTGTTTGTTTGAACGCGCTAATCTCTGGTACTACTGGTCCGATTTGAATGATTCTTTCAGTGTTGGGTAGTCCATTTATCGAGGAAGGCTATAGGCTATGTTTTTTCAAAATTAGGGATCCGTAATAAAATAGCTATTTTGTAACACAAGGTGTAAAATCGAAAACCTATTTTTGCGTGCGCTACAAAAACTATTGACAATAGAACAAAATGATGTACAGGCTATAATATAGGCAATATTTTATTACTTATAAAACTATCGCGTGAATTATACTTTATATGGCAAAACAACGTTTGCCGGGTCAGCTAGTATATGATAAAGTGGCTTTAGAGTTTCTTGTATGTTCTTCTCACGAGCTCTTTTTCCGGAAATATGTTGGATACAGTAATTTAAAAGAAAATATTTATAGTGACGAATCACCCATATTTTATATTATTTTTAATATCTTTGAGTATTTATTATAAGTATGTCACATGTGACCCAATTTCAAGAGTATGTTAAGAAATTATTTTTAATATTCGACTGTTATGTATGCAGACTTTAATTTTTTATATGATTTAAATAACATTTCGTTTAAAAATCCTATTTCGTTTCATAAATTTTGCAGTTACAACTGTAATCTTTAATATAATTGGAATTATTGCAAAGAGCTCCTTATAGTGTAGTTACTTATTACTATGTTGCCTAAATATAGAATTGTCAACGTAATTAGTTGTAATTTTAACCAAATATAGTTTAAATCTAGTAGTGTATAAAATTTGACCAAAACGTTTGAAACACGTGATGTTACATAAAAACTTGTCAAGCAATAGGCCCTTCGTTGTGATCGAATAATATATATAACTGTATGTAGTATGTTAGCCCATTGATCATTGTTTAGGGTGATAAATGAGTCTGATAGTAATGTTAGTGTGTAATGTTGCAGGGCGCCGGAGAGCGCGGGGCTGACGAGTGACGGCAAGTGCCGTATCACTACCTCGCTAGTCCGCGAACACAACGCACGACTCTCATCTACGTAGCCCACACATCCTGCAATTCCCACAATTGCCGACAACAAACGGACACACAGTGCTACAAAGTGCAGTGAACATTTGCTTTAAAACAAACCAAAAGTGCTAACCAGTGGTTCGGTGCAGTGCTCGGGAGCCGAGTGAATGCGCGTGTGTTTCGACAACCTCTGCTTCGGATCGTCACAGCACACTGCTGGTGACGATGAGCCGAGGTCCGTAGTGAATACAGGAGGAGGTGCGCTAACAGTGGCGCCCACTGTCAACGGTGACAGAAGAGCCTTAGACGAGACGTACAGAGAACAGGTGAACGGGATAATGGGGACTCCGAGCACTATGAATTCTGATTCAGAGAATTGTGTCGCGAACGCGGCCTTGTCGAACGACATGCAGCCGTTGATAGAGAGAATTAGAGAGTTGGAAGGGCTGCTGAAGCAGCGGGACCAAGAGATGGTAGAGTTACGCTCGCAGCTAGACAAGTTGCAGAGCGTCTTCCCGTACCAGCAATATGTTAGAGGTTCCAGACCGCCCAGGAAACAGAGAGCTCAGGGTATCTCTGCTGAGCCACAAACGAGCTCGTCCCTCCAGGATCTGGCGCATCAAACGTTTCCAATCTACGACAAGAACGAAGCGTGAGTACTTTTATCGCATTCATATCTCTAGGCTAAACACTTCAATATTACCTTGTTTGAACAAGAAATACTTTGCAGTTTTGAATGATTACTTATTGTTTTGTCAACAGTTAAATATGAAACGACTATATTAATAATACTTCTTCATATTTATAGCTATAAACTAGTCGAATAAAATTTAATTTTATTCATTTTATTACAAATACAATAACAAAATAAACCATCTAGGATAAATTTCGCATCGAATAGTGGTAGTTTCATATCCATACGATAAGTGGTTTAGACGTGAAAGAGCCTCAAATAAAGACCATTTTCATTATATTACTTACTTATATATATATATATATATCAGAAAACACCTCGAGCTACATAATTCCCAAGAGAAATTCCTATTTGTAATAAAAAGAGCATTGAATTTAGTGGCAATGTTCAGTTTTCTAACCCATAGATGTGCCAAATGTAATTTGAATATCTTTTGAAAAAAAATTGTTTCTGAGTAAAGATACTTTTCATGTGACGATACGATACAGAACAAACAGAGAACAAAAGAGGTAATAAAAACAAAAAATATCTTGAATAACACAAAAATTTGGGCAAATAAGACTAGCATCTTATGTCTCAAAGTGACAAGCGCAATTGTAGTAACGCTCAGAATTTTTGGGTTTCTTAAGAATCCTGAGCGGCACTGCATTCTTATGGGCAGGGCGTATCAATTACCATCAGCTGAACGTCCAGCTCGTCTCGTCCCTTACTGTCATAAAAATATCATCTCTATTAGAAAGACTTAGTCTATTAATATAAGAATAACTAATACATTTGAAATACCTTCTAAAACATGTCCTGTAAATCAACACTGACGGTTGGAAAACATAAATATATAGTCAGTAAATATATTTATTTATATTATATTACATTAATAAACAACGAATGTAGACCAAGCAATAAAACTTATTTTAAAAGTGACCTATTTATTGCGGATAATTTATTGTCATGAGAAAACTCATATAGTAGACATTCGGACTAATGATCAGATAATTCGTTTCTTGGAAATGCAAAATGGTTTCTTAATGCGAACTTGTCTGACCGAAGCACGTGAAGTGCATACGCCAGTAACCAGAGACAACTATGTCCAATGCCAAATAGAATGTATTTAACACTCGACAATTAATGTTCTATTAAATCGCGGATGGAATAAGAATTAATATATGCTTGTAATTGGCAAAGTTTCGCCGACGCTTTGCCAGACATTGTCTGAATTACTTTATAACTTTGCCTGAATTACTTTTTAAATGTTTTATTAAATAATGGCTACACAGCGCAATATCTAAGTGATCCGACAGCCTGGGACTAGATTATGATTATTTTATAGCAATACCAATGACAGTATAATGTTAACATAATATATAAATTACGTCGTTGTTTGTCCGCGATGGACTCCTAAACTAATGAACGCATTTTAATGGGGATTACTTCATGGAGTGCAGTTTAGTCCAACTTGAGTGATAGGATTGTTTTTATTTCGATTTAGGACCAATAAATATTTTTATTTCCAATATTTGTTTTTTATGGACACATTTTCTTTGAGAGAATTTATTGACGCACTGTTTGACAGTTCTGCTGTGAAACAAATTCATTATAACAACAATGTTGAGCATATGTTACGAAATAATTCATGATGTTTTGAAATATTATTGGTAAATTCCTATAAATCAGTATTTTTTTATTATCTACAGAACAACGTCTGTCGGGTCAGCTAGTATTATATTTTATTTCATTAAAA
The DNA here is from genome assembly GCA_949711755.1 of Leptidea juvernica. Classification (NCBI taxonomy): domain Eukaryota; kingdom Metazoa; phylum Arthropoda; class Insecta; order Lepidoptera; family Pieridae; genus Leptidea; species Leptidea juvernica. The sequence goes on from CATIXQ010000011.1 coordinate 2,621,664, forward strand.
AGAGCGCAAAACAAGAATGCTAGGAGAGTTTCATGCGCTGCTCCTTCTCTCTCAGAGCGCCATTTGTTTAATGAGCGGTAGTAGTATCTAGTATATTAGAAATGACATCAAAAAGATATCTAAAGGAATCAATTTTGAGAAAATAAATGCCTTTTATGCGTTTTAACTTTTTATCACATTATAACATTTTGATAGTTGCATCTAAATATATTCTTGATAATGTTCTATATTATGTTCATAAGCACATTAAGGAATTTGCTAGAAACTGTGACAATCATAATGTTAACACGATGAACAAACATAAACTTGTTATGCCTACTACACGGTTAAGTCGAGTTTAAGTTTTTATTGGGCGATATATATGCTTCTACAATATGTTCCCAGATAATGTACAAAAGAAATGTGTTACGAAATTGAAAAGAATTGTTAAAAAACGTTTGTGTGGAAAAGTCAAAGTCGAATAAACTGTATTCAATTACTTAGACTTAAAATAAGCGCTTTTGTCGTCACTATACATATTTTAAATTACTGAACATACTAGAAACTCAACGGCCACTCTTTTCAATCAAATAGAGTACTTTACTATAGCTGTAACATTATAAGTATACATAATAAATTTGATGCTGCATCCAATATATGAACCGTGTTTAAATATTATTAATTATTTTATAATAAGTAATAAAGAATAAACTGTATTTAAAATATAAATTATCGTATATTGGATGCATCAACCTTTAGAGCTGGAATTCATTGTTTGTGTAAGAATGCTTCGTGAACATGATGGCAGTGATTACTGTCATAATTAGTAATTGCATCCAACAAATACAATGAAGCGTTTACAGGAGCTATTTTAATTTTTTTTTTTGATAAATAAGTCATATTGTTTTTTATTATAAATATATCAAATCAAAAGAAAGACATATAGTCTCAACGGATTATGATTATTGAGACAAGAGGAAGATATTTGATTCTTTTCAATTTTTGAAGTCGGTTTTTTTAAATGAAGTTTTTATTTTTATTTTTACGTTTTAGTGCCAGTTAATAATAATATATAATCAACCTGAATTAAAACTCCAAGAAAAAGCCGTACATAGAAAACAATTATGTCATCCAGGTAGACAAAAATTTTCAAATAAACGTTCATCAAATGAAAACTACTGGGCCAAACTATGTAAAAATCGGATCATAAATCTCAGAGTTATCGGTGTACATACATAAAAAAAAATACCGATCGAATTAATAACCTCCTCCTTTTTGAAGTCGGTTAAAAAAAGAAAAAAAACGATACCAAACTTTTTGTATCAAAACTCTTTCATAACTTGGAGTGATCGAAACGCAACGTTTCACAGGTTTTTTGTTTATAAGCGCCAGTCTTTATAGCGGATGTTAACAAAAAATATACTACCTCGACGCTGTCTGTGTCACAGACAAACTGTCTGCCGCCTACTAAATTGTACATAATTTATTGATCGTTACATCGACTAGTAAAGAACAAACATTCTTTGGCTAACCATTTGAAAACCAAATATTAACATCAACTCTTAGATTAAGGCGCTGTCGTACCTCAATATCCACAAAACTTGGTTTCTAAGGCTAGAGTTACTATGGATGCGAGTTCTTACGAAAATTTGTTCTGACGAGTTCTGACGGATTCGTCAGAAGAAACAAACGCCTGGTATCCAATGACAGTGTTTACACTGGCAACACTCGAGCGGTTCTGACGACGTCGTGCATGTTCTGACGCGTTCGTCGTTGCCAGTGTAAACACTGTCATTGGATACCAGGCGTTTGTTTCTTCTGACGAATCCGTCAGAACTCGTCAGAACAAATTTTCGTAAGAACTCGCATCCATAGTAGTCCTAGCCTTAGAGAGCCGATTACAACATAACCCAACGAAAATATTCCGACGCAAAAAATACAGTGCACAAAGAACGACTTAAAGAAAATTTTGAACCGAGTAGAATATTTTTATATAATTTGAAATATCCAATAAAAAATTTGGAAGTTGCTTCCAAAACTAAACTTTGGAGTCAAACATCTCTGAATTTTCAGCAATAACAACATTCTTTTTTTAAAGAATTTAATAGAATTAGTACCTTTCTAAGACTTAAACCGAACAATTATTCAGTTTAATATCAAAATTTTGATTAAACAACAGAAAATCAGTAAAGTAAATGCCCATTTGCAGCTTAGCCATATGATCAACACAAATATTGTACGGTTGGTTGTTTACAATCCTAGTCAGTCCGCACCTTAAGGATTGGTGTCTGCTCCTCTCCAACTAGATACCGCACTACCTAAGAACAATAGTTTTTTTATAACGGCAACTTACAAATATCTTATGACTAATTGATTGATGATTGTTTTTCATTTTTATTCAACGGGCCTTGATTCGTGGGAATTTTAATGTTAATCTGACGTCCTTAAATGGGCTTCACATACAGGTGAAGCTAATATAAGGCCTATAAGAAAGTAATCTTAGATTAAGGATTGGTTGCCGCTGCGCTCGAACTAGATACCGCAGGCGTAGTCGCAAAGTGCGGCAACTAATAATTCGCCCAAATGTACTCGAGTCAGTCTTGAGCAATGTGTGACGTTCACGTGCCACATGTTCTGTTAAACTTTGCTAATAATTGAAACTTAAATGCCCGGTTGCGTAGTAAAACTTTGTAAAAAAAACTACAAGAAATAATAAATACACTGGGATCACATATCATCAGCAAGTATTTTGTATTTTAATTTTAATGAAAAGAGCGCAAAAAAAAAGAATGCTGGGAGAGTGTCTTGCGCCGCTTCTTCTCTCTCAAACCGCCATTTGTTTCCGAAGCGGTAGTAGTATCTAGTATATTAGAAATGACATCGAAATGAATTCTAAAGGAATCAATTTTGAGAAAATAAATGCCTTTTATGCCTTTTGCCTGCCTTTTATGCCTTTTATTAATTTGAATGTAAAATAACACAAAGTGTATAATAAAAAAACTTGAAAGTGTCAAGATGCCACGCACGCAAACATCTAATAGTTGCCGTAATAAAAAAGCTATTGTTCACATGTAGTACGGTATCTAGTTGGAGCACAGCGGAGACCAATCCTTAATCTAAGAAAGTGATATATCTTTTTCATTCAAAGTTCGTAATTCAGTCAAATTCATATTCATGTATCACATTGACACACATGTCCCATGACTGCCGAACATATTCGTGTGTGCATAATCTATTAACACATACCAATGTAAATATTACAGCGGATTATGATAAACATATAAGTCACTCTTTAAGTGCATGATTTAAGTAAGATTTCTATTCATACAAAAGCATGTATTAAAATATTTACAGGAATAAAGGAAACTATTCGTATTATGATATGTTTAATGGAACTAAGCATACGATAAGTCTTAATATATATAAATTACGTGACACGTTGTTTGTCCGCGATGGACTCCTAAACTAATTAACGGATTTAAATAGGGATTACTTCATCGAGTGCAGTTTAGTCCAAGTTGAGAGATAGGATAGTTTTTATTTCGGTTTGAGACCCATAATTATTTTTTATTCCAATATTTGTTTTGTATGGACATATTTTCTGTGAGAGAATTTATTGACGCATGGTTTGACAGTTCCGCTGGGAAACAATTTCATTATAACAACAAGGAGCATACGTTGCGAAATAATTCTTGATTTTATGAAAAATTATTGACAAATTCATAAAAAAACAATATTTCGTTTATTATTATGTACAGAACAACGTCTGTAGGGTCAGCTAGTAAAATATAATTTAGAATTCACAATTTATGTGATACTTCACTCGTGTAAAACGTTAAACCTGTGTGGGTATGTAAGTTCTATACCTGGAAGCTTTTAAAAATGTATTAATCAGAGCAGTTTGTAGTGTATTATTGGCAAAGTGAGTATATTATAAATTAAAAATGCTGCTCAAAGTAACTATTTCACGCGCACGAAGTCGCAGGTAAAAGCTTGTTACAATATAAAAGTCGTTTTATGTCGTCCCATAGATCGGGTATTGAAATGTTAATGCTAATGCTAAAAGCATTAGTGCTAAAAGCATTAGCAATTCTAAGATTGCGATCAAATCGGCCGTAACTCGATAGCGGGCGAAGTAGGTATCTACTCCACAGCTGAATATCTAAGTGATCGGACAGCCTGGGACTAGATTATGATTGTTTTATAGAGATAGAAATGACTGTACAATATCGTACATTTTTATTGAAAAGAGCGCAAATAAAAAGAATGCTGGGAGAGTTTCTTGCGCCGCTTCGCGTAGTATCTAGTATATTCGAAATGACATCAAAACGAATCTAAAGGAATCAATTTAGAGAAAATAAATGCCTTTTATGCCTTTTAGTACCGAATGAAAGATATTATGTTTTTAGATAAGAAAGCTTAACAAGTTTTATTTTGTATTATTTATAAACAAAGTTCGTTCTACAGCGATACAAATTTAAGTGAGAGTATTTATCAAAATTAATAAAAAATCATACCTACAGTCGTTGATTAACACTTTTTAAAGAAAGGTTTACTTTTCATTTTGGTTAAGCTGTACTTAAGTGAGAAGAAGTGGCAAGAAACAAACTAACTTACAGATGGTGGTGTCTTCCTTTTGGTAGATCTTATTTCTTTAAGTGTAAATTGACCATATTTTAGTTTTATGGCATAGAAATCTAAATAAAACATTATTCAGAATTCTACCATAACACGATATAAGTAAGTAAAATGTAGACGAAACGTATTTTAAATTAAAAATAGAAAAAATATTTTTAATACATTTGAATTGTGTTTGATATGACTAACATTTTTTTTTAATGTAATTGGAGAACAAACGAGCGTACGGGTCACCTGTTGTTAAGTGATCACCGCCGCCCACAATCTCCCGCAACACCAGAGAAATCACAGGAGCGTTGCCGGCCTTTAAGGAAGGTGTACGCGCTTTTTTGAAGGTACCCATGTCGTATCTTCCCGGAAACACCGCACAAGGAAGCTCATTCCACAACTTTGTAGTACGTGGAAGAAAGCTCCTTGAAAACCGCACTGTGGAGATTGTAATTGTAAATATTGACGCGAGAACCAGAATTCTTTACCAATAACATTATAAATTTAATAAGAGAATATAATATTTCATATTCAGGTATTTTTATACTGTTTGTTGCATTGGTTTGGTAGTAAAATTCATTGTACCTTTCAAGATTTAAGGAGCCATAAAACCGCGCGTTTATTAAAAATTAAACTCAAAAGTAATAAAAAATCATTTGATAGTGTAATAACTTGTATTATTGGTAATGGAGCGACCGCCCTCAGGCTAATAAATAATAAGTTTAATTGTACAATATTACTTTGTAAACATATTTTTTGATGAAAACCCGCTAAGTTCAGTCTCCAGAGTTCCAGGTCTGAGGCATTCTGTTTGGAATGGGTGGTAGTTTTTGACTTTCAATAAGTGATGTCACATCTTATTTTGTATAAAAATATTTGAATTTGAATTATGATAAATTAAAATAAATTGCTTTTATTATAAATTAACTGATTTGATTAAACATTTTTGTCATTGGAGAACATTTTATTACATACAGTATATATTATATCCAGTACATAAAGTCAAAGTTAAATAAAAATTATTCAATAAGGCTTAAACTAGGCGCTTTTGAAGCGTCACTATAAATATTTATTTTAAATTACTGAATCTATCATATGTTCGAAAAAAGTACTGGGAAGAACTTACAAGATATTATGTAGTCTTTATACAAAATAAGAGATTTCCACCTATATATTGACTCATCAGGATATCTCTGGAACCATAAGGCGTAGAGACTTAAAATTTGGTAGGAGTATTCCTTGCTGATGATGATAATTGATATGCTCTGCCCATTACAATGTAGTGCCGCTCAGGATTCTTGAAAAACATAAAAAATCTGATCGGCACTACAACTGCGCTCGTCACTTTGAGACATAAGATGTTAAGTCCCATTTGCTATATAAGTCAGCTAAGAACGGAACTTACGAAATTCCACCCGCAAGAGTTTTTTTTTATTATGAACAGAATGTCTGTCGGGTCAGATAGTATAATATATAAGGCCACTCTTTTAAAAAATCTCTGTTTACACTTGATGTAGTTCCTGAAAAACGTTCCAAGCCACATACGTCACATTTTAAGGAATTCGTGTTTAAACTATAATAAATATTATTGCATTCCATACATGTGGGTTGGGCTACTAAGTCATGATGTTATTTAAAAAGTGACAGTAGGGCTGCCATTTTCTGTCAGTCTGTTAATATGAATCACGTGACCAGTTTTATGTTCTTAACTCAATTTCGACATGAATGTGGTTTGGAACGTTTTTCTGGAATTCCTAATGATCTATATATGTAATAAAATTGTAACAAATTGAAAACTGTGCATCGCATATTAAAAAAAAACCCTTGCTGTGTATTCTACAAACAGTATTGATCCAAAAATGTGCTTTCAGGATTTTTTGTCTGTATGTATGTGCGGGCCAAACGCAAATACTGCTAAGTATATTTAATTCAAATAAGATATCGAAACAATATACGAGTATAGGCTACATATTATCACGTTTGACGAAGGCATAGTATTTACTACTTTGTAGTATCTTCGCGGCCAAAAGCGACATAATTACAAAACATGATGTTTTATTTCGGTTACATCATATGTTATTTAAACAAAACAGATCTTATAACTATATTGACAATACTATGATTACATTAAATTAAAACTATAATTACTGGGAAGTTTACCAAGAATTCTGGCGTATTTCCGCGTTGGATAGCTAGGCTGATCCGTTGACCGAAGGCTGCCATCGCTTGTGTTACCAGTAGCCCTTTTGAGGCGCGAAGATAGTACTTTGTACATTCTCCACGCCTCTGGGCTCCACGGGCCAAGTGACACCAAACGGCACAAAGATGTTAGACTCATATTTCAATTTCATTAAAAGATACATAGGTAATTTTACATGCACGGATAACATTACAAGTATAACTATTTATATATCTAACTTAAATGTTTCGACAAAATAACTACACAACGAACTACGATTTCAATAATATATCTACTAATTCAGTATACGTATATGAAATACTTACGTTATAAATAGATTTGTCATTTGGAAACTACTCATTAAAATACAGTATTAAAGTGCATAAAAAGTTCGTTAAATGTAAAGTAATGCGTGATATTGAGCCATTAATTCGACTTAATAAATAAAGCCACATAAATCAGATACATTAAATAAACAACTTACTTAACAAAAGGATAATAATTCGTGAGTCTCATATATATTGGCCTATAAAGCAGCCTGTGGCCTGCTCAGTTAACGAACGCGAACAAAGATACCGACAATACATTACGTAACGAAGGTTGACTGAACTTAAGACTCCTTTCAGAGTTATCGCGCGATACAGGTGGTTTTACGACACTGATCCGAGATAGTCTCGTTTGATTATGTGCTTGTAGCTTTAGGCCCGATATCCACCAAAGCGGAGAGGAGATAAGCCGCGAAGCTGTCATTGGAGTGGAGAGGAGATGTCAGCTGTGGTTACAGCAACGCTTTCGGGTGTGCGAGGCTTGATCGCTCGACGTGGCACAAAATTCTTTAGATAAATAATATATCTCCTCTCCTCCCCGCTTGATCCATTTCCACCGAAGCTAAGAGGTGGGAAGATGTGGAAATAACGTAATCTGATTGGTTAGCAAAATGTATCTCCTCTTCTCTCCGCTTTGGTGGATACCGGGCCTAAATATCGCACAAGCTGTCACAAGATTAGGAAGATTTCTCAGCGATCTTGCTTGTAGCCTGACATGGTCGGATTTCGTAAGGCACCTCGCAGCAATTGGTCCGGCATCATGCTCTGTACGGTCCGGCGCGGCGAAATCAAGTTTATTTTGCAAGGATTAGAAAAATTGGATGATAGTTCGATGAAATATCGAACCAATATCAAAAAAATCTTTATAATTTCAACTCGATACCTCCACGCGTTCCCGAGATAAAGGGTCTTGATCAGGGGTGCTCAAACGGTCGATCGGGATCGACAGGTCGATCGCGAGTGCTTTTTGAGTCGATCTCGAGAAAAAATCCGGTATGATAAACTAAACTCGGAAATTACGTACCATCTTATGAAAAGTATGCTCAGGACATGAATTGTCATGCAGATTCAACATCCAAAGTCGCTCTTTAGTTAAGCTTAGAACTTTAGAACGCGTTTGTTTTGTAAGAACCAATAAACTCGCAATTTGAATAATAATTATGAGGTTTTTCATTGACATTTAAGAGCAGACCTACACTTACCTTGACTAAAAAAATGCATATTTTGCGAAAAACTAATATCTATGTCGTCGTGACACTCTAGCTAGATGACAATCCATCATCACACATACTTGAAGCCTTTCAGAGCCGATCAATCGTAGTCTAACAATTTTGAGGTAGATCGCCATTAGTTCAAGCTTGAGCACCCCTGGTCTTGATAGATAGGACAACAAAATGATTCTAAAACGGTTCCGATTCATCTTTTGAGGCACGGAACCCAAAAAATCAAAACCACACGTCTGTACGGTACATATAGGTATTGGAAATTGTAATTCTTGTCCGAAGTCATGTAGCTGACCTTCCTGCGTTGTTTTTATTAATAATGTAAGTCGAAGTATCAAAAATTAATATTATTCCGAGTGCGCTACAAAAACTATTGATGATGCATAAAATGGGCTTTATTTTATGAATTAATGAATTACCCGACAGACATTGTTCTATATATAATAAATAAAAAACTGTTTTATGAATTTGTCTATGTAATATTTCATAACATCAAGAATTATTTCGTAAAATATGCTCCCTGTTGTTATAATGTAATTGTTTCACAGCAGAACTGTCAATAAATTCTCTCATAGAAAATATGTATGTAAAAGTTATTATGGGTCCCAAATCAAAATAAAAACTCAAGTTGGACTAAACTACACTCCATGAAGTTTCCCATTAAAATACGTTCATTAGCTTAGTAGTATTAACATCACTGAATTTATATATATTAAGATTTCCGACGTGAACTTAGGGCGGGACACCAGTAAATGATGAAAAGAAATAGGTGCTACGCAGAAGCAGCAACGTAAAAATGCTCATTCGTAAAAACATTCGAAACATTACACAACTGGGCTTAAACAAAACCAAGGACGCAAATAATGCAACAGCTGTAAAATATCCCCATTTATCTATATGTTTATGTACCCACAAGATTTCAGCATTTAATAGTTACACATTGTTTACTTGCACAATCACGGAGATAATATTTAAATACGTGTTGATAAAAAAATGCTAAAAATAACTCATTTTATATTAGGCTATTAACAGTGAGGACATCCTCATAAATGTATGAGGAAATGATAATGACGATTATCAGATACGACTAATGAGGAAAGGATATAATGATAATGAAAGAAATAGCTTTTTATGGGATTGGTGGACTAAATACCTTAATGGTCATCTACTAACAAATTATCGTGGCTGACCAAACTCTTTTGTAACGACGGAGGAATCACAGGAACATCTTAAAATGTATCTTTATAACACTAGAAAGATAATGTACGCTTCAGAGGCGCCAGTAAAACAAATATATTGCTGTATTTTTCTAAATTACGCCAACTCAGAAAGGCGACCATTCTATATATATTTAAAAAAGACATTTTATTTTTATTAATTTTTGCAAGGGATTTTTAGAATGCCAGTTTTTTTATTATGTTTATTAAACAATAGCTAAAATTTGTTTAGCAATCCGCTAAGCTAAAAAAATAAAAAAAAGTTATTTAAATTTGTATAAAAAATTATATTGAACATGGAGCGCCTCTAAGGCGCATCATTATCTTTTCAGTAGCAAAAAATAACGTTATCTTTCTAGGGTTACATACAATATTCTCAACTCTGATGAGTTCGAGATTGTGTTGCGATATACGTAACGTTATTGTTCAATGAATAAAAATGATTGAATGATTGTATTTGTATAAATCATACAATATTAACACGGAGGCCATCTGTTTTTCGGTACCTTGTGAACATAAAATCAAAAACACCGCAGAAGACTTCCTTTAACATATCATATTGCAACAACACTTGGTAAACGTTCATGACGCTACATCGGTTCGCAAAGGAGCTTTGACATGGTGAATAACTGACAAGAAACTCACAGCCAATCTTTTAAATCATATAACAACAGAGTTAGGTGGCCTGCGCAGACCTAGACAAAAACCGTTCATTATTATCCTTAATATAATCTACTCTACTACAGTATGACTTTGTCAAAGAAGCTTTAATATATTTCTTGAAGTTGTGCTGAGGGAGTCCTAGATAAAGTCCTACCCATAATGATCTATCGTTGCCTCCCAACGCAGCGCAAGACACGGGAATATCTCTTAATTAACAATAGGTGCATAAAATGAAGGTAGCTACTGAAAATCTGTGTTGGGTTATACCCTGCTGCGTACCAAACCTTTTGGGACAAAACACTGAAAACACTACCTTATTATGTTGATCTAGAATACGACCTACTTTAGTTTTTTCTTTGGTTCTTGATGTATATTCGTTTTAATTAGATTAGGCATATTTTTTTTTGTAAATGTTTGCCTGTATTTGTGTGTTTGTTCCAAATAAAGACATACTTACTCAATTACTTAAATTAGCTTATTATATTTTGATTATGTGAAATATATTTTTAAAGTGAACAAAAAGTTTAGAACGGGAGAGTTGCACCGTTTGATCTCTATCAAAGTGCATTTTTTTTCCTAAGCAGTGCTAGAGTCTGACAGTGACGTCGAATCAGAGGAAATCAAATTTCAAAAAAAAAAATAAAAAAAATTTAAACGATCGAAGTTAAAGTAACGAAAAAGATACTATTGGTGTTTAATTTTACTGTATGAGCGATAAATAAGTCGCCACCTTTCCAACAAATTTTATTTCGCGCTACAAGTGCAAAAACTATCTAACAAATTTTCTTTCTAGTGTCGTAATAGTTAGGTCGTTAGTGTTTACGCCAAAACTATTTTATGTTAATAAACTTTGAAAATAAACAGAGTTTTTCTAAACAAAGTCATATAACCATCTGGTAAAGGCCAAAACATGTATAAAACTCAATGACAAAATTAGTAATTGTTACGATTCTCGTCACGATACCCGAAAAAGAGGTTTAATCTATAAATGACATCGTTAAATTGAAGTGGCATTAGTATGCACTAGCTGTTTATGCGGGAGAGTTAGTTTTGGTAATTGTCCTTCGTGTTCTAATCTGAATTTGAGCGCAAAAATTTCGTAAAATGTCCTCGCACGAGTATGTTCTTTGTGCCAATTTTTTTTACTTTGTGCAAATTTAAGATAGATAAATTGAAAAATGAGCTGACATAATATGCTTTGCCGTTTTGTTGATCGATAATATTATAATCAATATTTATCGTGACCGTAATTCATGCACACAGCTGTATTCATCGTGTATCTATAACGATTGATAATAAATATTTCGTTTGTTGAATGAAATTGTATGGAACCCTTAGTAGACTCCATTTTGCGTACAGTTCTTCAGTTACTCCAACCAGCTCAGCTTGTTCCACACCTTCATACATTTCTGGGATGTTTGTTGGAGTGTCCTTGTATTAAATGTTTTTGCCCGTTGTTTGGCCACTCCTAAACATTCCAGGATTACAAGGTTCTTCTTCAGATATCTAAACCTGCTCTTGTTAGTCCTCTGTTACGAGGTAGAATGTGGTGCGGTGATCGCATACCATCAATTAACCCTTATGCATGCTGTTTGTCATCCTCTTCAATAAAAATATTTGATAAACCTCCTCAATTATGAAGATACCGTAAATATTGGTACTGTTGTACTTTTAAATTTTTTTTATGTAAAACTAAAGTCCTATGAAACGCACACGGCATTGCATTGGCAACGAGCGCGACCCTCTCGATTCCCACGCATAATGATTTCTATAGCACACTAGTTTTATTTTGTATGTATGATGCAAATATTGATATTTCTTAATATATATTATTACATGTAGGCAACGTTTAACATGCATTAATAATGTAAAAGATAATTACTTAGATACATTTGGTAAAGGACGAACCACAATAGCTCTTCTTTATAATGTTTAACTACCTTGACATAACTGTATACTTGTATATATTTTTTTAAATAATCGTGACATTTCGATTAGGTTTGAACAAACATCTCATTGAATACAATACTCGAGTGTTAGCTCGAATTATTGTCAAAAAGATTTGAAGGAAATAGCCTTGTTCCGACCTCTAGTAGACTTCTCTCTAGGGCCGTAATCCGTCTACGTTTTCAATGATTTTACGTTTTATGGCATTTTTATTGCTGGCAATAATTGCAATTTACGTTTTTAGTGTTCCACCAGCTTTTGATTGTACCGCTCAATGTAATGTTGCATTTAACAACTATGTGTTACTTCAGTTGAATATTAAGTATGTACATTATTATTAAATTTGACTCAATATCTTAACTAACAATTTTAATGACGATTTTATATTTACATCGGCAGTGGTTGTTAAAGGTAACAGAAGTATTAATTACCTTTTTAAAGTGATAACTTCTTTAGCGGCGTTGAGCACTTTTCTTGGGATGGTTATAAAATGTTAAACTCGTGTCAGGACACGTGGCCTGATCGATAATTCGTAAGACATTCGTTGACATTATGGATGATAGATTTATACTTCTAATTATAGTTTTGCTATTTCAACGTAATGATCATACGAATTATTGTGGTTGAATCACATTAAAAATATAACAAATTGATTAAATTCTAATATTTGACTTTAACTTACATCATAACCCGTTAAAACGGATACACTTCAATAAATGTCGCTGCATTAATATATATCCACGTGTTCATTTATAAAAAAAATTACGAAGAAGACACTAAACCATTTTGATTAAATTTGTTTTACAATTGAACACCAAATCATATTGTATCCACGGACGAGTAAAAAAAGAAGGACTCCACGCCGTGATATTAGCAAGTGAAGCACCGTTATGCTAGTGTGTGTGCGGTTACGGGGGATACTAGTTACATCATATTTCCCCCTTAAACAATCATACATTGCCACAGATACTTATATATATAGTATAGTTTTTACACTTTTTCACAACGCACGACGGCATTTTTAATATATTTTATTGAGACGAAAACTGTTCTGTCACAGACGATGACAATTCTCATAATGGCCGCCTATCTTATATGTATTTACACGTTAATTGGCTTGTTTTGGTGCTTCACTGTTATGTTAAGTGACACGGAGTCCTTATTTTTTTACTAGTCCGTGATTGTATCTTATAATTATCGAGTGTATCTAGTTTATATCTATAGTTTTGATAAGGAATAAATAGTTTTCTAATTTTAAGCATATGCTCATTTGATTCAGTCTCGTGCCAGATTTTGGCGAGACAACACGTCCTGAGGATGCCTCGTGTAGAGGCGAAACACGTGTCGAATTTTTTTTTTGTAAAAACAAATATTGGCGGAATTAACACTAAAGAAAACTTAAATCATTTGTATAATTATGGATTTCCGCAAAGTAACGCCTAATTCAATAAATTGTCAAAAATAAAATAGTTTAGAGAACAACTCTATGAAAAATGAAAAATCTTGAAGGATTCCTAGTAGACTTAAGTTAACTCCCCAATAAATAGATATTGCTGTGTGTAACAAATTGGTATCCCCATTTTAGGCCTTAAACTACTCGCAAAAAGGTCTAACGAACGAGTTCCACTTGTAACATAAACGTTAGTCGTGGAGTATTTAACCAGATGATACGTCCGTCTTGGAGTATATAAAAGTACATGACGACATGAAAGGACTTTCTTATCTATACAGAGCACAAGACCGTGACCCGGTCTCAAGACTATAGATAAACACATGCATAAAATCACACTTCGTTATTTGTAATTTCATGTGTCTGCCAAAACAATGTAAATATTTATAGAACCTTACAAAATTCCAAATCAAAACAATAATATACAAAACAGAAAATAATTACCTAGCCCATATTAAAAAAGTGTGTGTGTGCTCCGACGCACAACTGGAGTTTACTCCTCAAGAACGATTGTCTTTGAACAGGTACTAAACAAAATCAAGTCCAATGGAGTCGGTTACTAACAGACATACAGCAGAAGCTAATAAAAGCGTATTAATTAAAAAATTTGACAGTTAGTAAATAAATAACTCTAAAAATTCTCTAACCAACTTCAAAAAAATTTTTAATTTTTTTTTAACAATTAAAAATTATTTTTATTATTTATATTATATACTATTGAATAATTAAAAATACGTTTTTATGAAAACATATTTTCGAATATTTTTTTCCTAAAAATTATCATTTTCAGCACACTTGAATAAAAGTGATAAAATTTTAAATATGCAAAAAAATATGTTTAATTATTCAGATTATATTATAGAATCATTAATTATCATAACTGAATCTACAAAAATAGTTAATAGAAAATAAATCATGAAAACTTATAGATATTAAAAAAATTAAATAACAGGTTAATTTATTGAATTAGGCGTTACTTTGCGGAAATCCATAATTATACAAATGATTTAATTTTTCTTTAGTGTTAATTCCGCCAATATTTGTTTTTAAAACATTTCGACACGTGTTTCGCCTCTACACGAGGCATCCTCAGGACGTGTTGTCTCGCCAAAATCTGGCACGAGACTGACTTGGCGAGACAACACGTCCTGAGGATGCCTCGTGTAGAGGCGAAACACGTGTACTTGGCGTTATTTGTATAATAATAGGTTAGGTTAAAATTGTCTTTTTGGCGTGAAATGCGCTATATATACTCTCCATATTAAATTAAACATTTAATCATGTGCACAGCTCATATAAATTTGTATGAACTATATTCACAATCCAATATTTAATAAATACAAAGCACACATGTTTATATATACAATACGTGTCATAATAATGTATGAATTGTAACTAGTACCCACATGCCTATCGGATTTTCCGGCATTATTATGTACACCACTTCCGTCCATAATTTATAGAAATGATGCGCACCAAAAACGTTACTATCCGATCTGATGAGTAGGTTTTACTCTCCTCATACCGAGCGCCTTTTATGAAAATCGATTCTTAAGGAGTAAACTCCAAAAAATAAAAGATAAAATCGTGTAATCAAATCATTTCCTATTCATATAAACTACGGCACGATGCACACTTACGTCTGGTCATCTATCGAAATAAGAAAAATGATAGTACTCTTTGTTTTGCATTGGTTCTGCCGTTTCCATATAGCTTTTTACTCTGAGTTACTGCATTTACCAGCACGTACATAAAATGTTACATATCCAATGCGAGCCACCTTCGAAAGACACAAATTGTTCTGTATTTGCATAATTATCTCGCTATCCATAAATGTTTTCAACTCGTTCGAAAGTGTTTCAAGACTGTACGATAGGAGCTGCTGTTTTTGCGCGATAATTTCTTTTAATTAATGACAAATTTGATTAAATTAAACATTAATTATGTTTCGATAATGGCGCCGAATAATTAGCCTCGTTTTTAATTAACAAATGACGACACAGGTATTTTAACTGATGCTATAAATTAGATGGCATAATAATTATTTGGTACAGCAAATGTAGGAACTGTATATGCTCGGATTATATTAAGCAATTATCTGTTAAGAAAACCGTCTCCTTGTAATGTTTTGTTATTTTCCAGTAAAATTACATAGTTGTTTGAAGTTTTAGAATTCTGATGGGGCAACAATATCTGCATTGAATGTTATGTTTTTCTTTGTTCATAATCCAAAGTTTAAGGTCAACTTTAATTTGCCGTTTGTTGACCGTAGTAACATTTACATTTTATATTAGAGGGTGTCTACGGAGTGGTTTTAGATACTCTGGTTGGTCCAGTTTGGGATAGTTATGAGATGCTAGATTTTTTTTTAAATTTTAAATAGATACGCTTAATAAAGTAACTGGTTAAAAATTATACGGACAAGTAATTAAGAAAACTTAATTTAACAAACGATACTATACTATAATATCCATTATCACAATCCTATAATCCACTTACACAACACTTAACTAATTGTAGAGATAAAATCTTAATACCAAAACAATTACAATCTAATAAAAGTAATATATTAGAACTGAAACTAAAATGAAAGGGGACATATTACTAGCTTGAGTAGCACCTATATTTAACATACCACATGCTAAGTTTGTAAACGACCATATCCCACATGACGTCGAGAGATGCTTTACTGCTAGGTAGACTATAAGTAGTTGAATATTTCTTGGCGAGAACTCATTAAAAATTTACTTTAAGATGTGGTACGTAACGGCCCAGACACTTTCTAAAGTATGTTTTTGACATAATAATATAATGTATAAAAAATCTTTAATAATACCATTTTAAATGCAAAAGAAAACTTTAAGTTTAAAACCTCCTTCTGGAAGGTAGGTCCTTAAATGCTTACTGATAGGAAGGAACGGATGCCAAAAAGTATCATTAATTGCAGTAAGTTAGCCGTGCAATTGTTTTTAGACCGAGTAAAAATTATTAATAGAAACGATAAATTACAACAAAATACAGGTTGCATTCCGGGAGTGCCGGCAGAAGTAAAAACTTGAACATTAACGTTGTGCATCTTTGAATATTTTGGAATACTTAGGGAAAAATTTGGCACGAATTGCTTTATTTATCAGTATAAAACTACAAGTATTTATGTACTTAAATATAATATTCATTTATTGTGCTATCGTACAGAAAAATGGCAATTTATATTCTAGAAAAAAATTAAAACTTCAGGACTATTACTTACAATTATTTGACCTTAAAAAGTTTCTCTCAGAAAAATCAACTTTCATCCATAATAAACTGTAAAAATAATTCACGACTAAGATTCGATCGATCGACCTCGCGGTGTTTCGGCTTCACAATCACAATGATTCAACCACTGGTCCAGTGACCGTTGAACTAGCCGAACTACAATTAGTTAGAACTATAAATCTTTCATCCATAACTTAACGACTGTCTTACGAATTTTCAATCAGGCCACGTGTCCTGACACGAGTTTAACATTTTATACCAATCCCAAGAAGAGTGGTCAACGCCAGAGAAGTTTTCACTTCAAAAAAGTTGTTTGTTCTTTGTATCAATTAGAAGGGGACATTTTCTTCGATTATGCCACTAGTATTAGTGATATTATAAGGTAGATGTCCTTTCGTAGTGTCGTTAGTTGGACAATAAAATGATTCCTGACCCTTGTATCACTTGACATACATTTAAAACTACTACAAAGGTTATCTTAGTAATAAATGCTATACATAAATAACAATACATTAGGATAGTTTCTCCAATTGGTTTTTGCATTTTTCGTTCTTTTAAACAAATTTATAAATTATTTATTGCCACACAAACCATTACATGAATAAAATACAATGAATATTTAGGCTCTGCGATGAAACAGTAGGCAAAAGGAAAAGGCTCAGCTTCACCTGACATGGAATTATGGATTTATGTTTCCATGCAGCGCTGTTTTTCAGCCATCCCCTCCTTCTTAAGGTGTTGAGTGGGAGTGGATATATTATTGCTACCAGATTACCCACTTATTATTATTATATTACAGCTATATTTTTTTAAAAGTGTAATATTAAAAAACAAAGTGTTCTTATTAATGTGCAGTACTCAAATATTATTCTACTACGATTTATTACACTCTCAATTTCTTCCGCAACACATACACGACACATAATAAAACTGTTTACTTCTTTCTCGAAGAGCAGCTTCATTGTAATTAGTCTTCATTTCAGCTGACTCGTACTATTATCTATCCAATTCCTCTCTTGTGTGCTTTGGAAAATAATTGTTGGAATTAACATTAAAAATATGTGTACAAAACCGATTGTTCGTTGATTGATCGTTGCATAAAAATAGCTTTGCAATAATTAATACTCTTTCAATAATTTTAAGGAATTGTATTGGTCAGTACACCGATCCAAATTTATTGCTTTTGCGCTTTTGATCAATCTATCGTGTTGAACACACGACGAACCATTCTGCAGAGATTTTGTCCCTACAGTCGTCTTATTCGTATCATTATATAAATCATTAAAGGTTCTAAACTAATCATCGATATAGTATGAGATTGCTTAATTTTGATTTGATTGATTTATTAAAATTGCCTGCTTATTGTCTCTAGAAGTCTCTAGTCGCCCGATTGTCTCTAGAAGTTAATTCAGCAGCAGGCAAACTATGTTCTGTTTGCAATGCATCAGAAGAAATGCTTTGGCAATGCTTTTGTTAAAGAGTTTCTTCCAAGTCTCTTCCAAGACTTGATAATAATTTGTCTTTTAATGATAATATCAAATTTAAAACCTCGCTCAAGACAAGAATGCTATTTAATGATTTTTATTTAAATTGCAGAATGTTGAAATACAATGTATGTATACACAATATAAGTCCAATTTGGAAAACAAGATTTCTCTCTTTGCCTTGTT
The DNA here is from genome assembly GCA_949711755.1 of Leptidea juvernica. Classification (NCBI taxonomy): domain Eukaryota; kingdom Metazoa; phylum Arthropoda; class Insecta; order Lepidoptera; family Pieridae; genus Leptidea; species Leptidea juvernica. The sequence continues at coordinate 2,640,202 of CATIXQ010000011.1, forward strand.
TGGAATACGACATCAGTTTGTTCGGTAAATGTCCACATCGGCCAGTGTTTGTTTTTTAAGTTACTTTCACAACTACTTAAGTTAGGACTGACCTAGTGGTAAGAATGATTAAGAAATCGAATTGGGTTTGATTCCTGCCTTAGAATAGTTAAAAATGTATACATAATGTTATATCAATAGTAACTAATGTACTAAATTAGGCATCTTTAAGTATGTTTTAATTGAAGTTATACTTCTTTAGGTGCGTTATGAAAAAATGATGAGAGTGAAATTTTAAGATGCGCGCGCATCACTGTAACACAAAAGTAACAGTGTGAAGTTGGTTCCTTAAATTTTCTGACGTTTGTATTCATTATTAGTTTTTTGGTTTGTTCGTCCATTATTAGGATAGGCAAAGGGTTCAACCCCGTGCTGCCGTATTGGTTATTTAATAATTAATTGTCAAAGTCATCGTTGCAAGATTTTTACAATATTGTTCTTTCTACAAACGTAGAACAGCACGAGGTATAAATAATTTTAAGGATTTTTGCTTTGTAAGGCCAAAGAAGTATAAGTTCTTGCGTGCATACATAAGTGTACAAACACGTTTTTATATTATTTTAAGTATATAGATTAAACCTTAAGCAATAGATTAAAGAGAAAATAAACAGGAATGGCTCCTAGTTCTCACTATTAATACCAGCAGTATAGTTCGCAGAAAAACACTACTGCTTTCTAGCTGTAACTCCGCTCTTTGATTGAGCTAAACTAAACTAAACTAACATAAACAACTAAACTAAACATTTTGTGTCATTAATTTAGTAGCTTCTAATTTTTATTACACGCAGTTGGGCCGCATGTGTGTGTGTGGGAAATGTTGATACAGCGACTCCATTTTTAGATGTCTTTCAATTTCGACTTTGCTTATACCAACTAAACCTCTTGGATGTTCCATTATTTAATTCCAAGTTAAAACCCTAAAGTAGTAATGTATATCTTGTTTTTTTTATGACGATAAGGGACGAGATGAGCAGGACGTTCAGCTGATGGTAATTAATACGTCCTGTCCAGTACAATTAAGTACCGCTCAGAAACCCCAAAAATTCAGAGTGGCACCACAATTGCGCTCATCATCTTGAGACATAAGATGTTAAGTCTCATTTGCCCAGTAATTTCACTACTAGCTTCAGACTGAAACAGAGTAATGATTACACATTATTGCTTTACGGCAGAAATAGGCGCCATTGTGGTATGCGCCATAATCTAGCCGGCATCCTGTGCAAAGTAGCCTCCCACTGGTATTCCCTATTTATTTCATTTCTTATATATGATATCGTTGTTTTTTAAATATGTGCTAGACATATGTGTGTATCGATTATTAGTTACACCAAGCACAATGTCTATCAAAAATGATCTCAAAACTTGTCATATGAAATCACAAAACTGCCACATTATGTTAATAATTTTCATTAAATAACAGAACAAACAAGTCCAATTATGTCCATATAAAAATATTTATATAAATTATTTATAAACTATAAATACTTATGGTTGCATATTATGAAAATTTAAAACTATACATAACGTCAGTAATTAATACGTCAATGAGCTTATATGGTGGTGATTAAAGATTCGTTAAGAGCAAAATTTAAAGAAATAAACATTTTAACTGTTGCATCTTAATATATTCTTAGTTGCTTACACTCACTTGGAAAACATGAGTAAATTAAACAGGTAAAGGTTTAGTTACTCATGTAAATGGAGCGAGAATCGCTTATTGAAATCATAGTGACCTCTGCTTGCGGCCATTTTTTAACTGGCAAACATCGTAAAAAGAAAATCAACAATAATATACCTGTTTACACCTATTTAGAACTAGCAACCCTAATATTGCCGCTGACTGAGGGCTGCCAACCGTATATTTTTAATTATGCAAACAGGTTACTTTAAAATGACGTAAAATTAAAAAAAAAACATATAGTTGTTTTCAGTTTATAATTAACAGAAAATTAATTATAAACTGAAAACAATACTTTATGAACGATGCAGGACTCGAACCCGCGATCCGTGCGAGCGCTCTTTCCAACTGAGCCAACCGTTCGAGTGACGTATCGTTGATAAAATCTTGTATGCTTTGTTCAACTCTCAGGTTGTGGCTCCATCTACAGGATCTACTTTACAGTTGATAACCTGCTCATCCCCAATATTTGCATATTAGGAAATTGACTTGAGATGTCCCTCTTGCAAATCTTAACAATCTCACTCATTTCTGGGATTAACTACACAGAAGTAAGGGTTATTACATTCTAACTTAACAAATTATTTAATTATATTAAAATTAATTACAGTTAACTTACAATTACATTAAAATTAAATTAATTGCGGCCAATCTTTTGTAGGCAACCTATCGCTAATACCATGGTAACTCCCTCAACGTTCATTTAAAATTAGTTTTATCAAAAAAAAAAACACATACCTGCAGAATCGAGTAGTAGGCTATCAGACTTTACATTTTAAGTCTCAAAGTGGCGAGCGGAATTGCGATTCCGCCCCGAATTTTGGCTTTTACAAAAATCGTATCTGAGCGTAGCGGAATTAAAACGGATCGAACATTTTTTTTATGAAAATATGAGACGAGTCGAGCAGGACGTTCAGCTGATGGTAATTGATATGCCTTGCCCATTACAATGTAGTGCCGCTCAGGATTCTTGAAAAACCCCAAAAATCCTGAACGGTACTACAACTGCGCTCGTCACCTTGACACATAAGATGTTAAGTCTCATTTGCCCAGTAATTTCACTAGCTACGGTGCCCTTCAGACCGAAACACAGTAATGCTTAGACATAATAACTGCTTCACGGCAGAAATAGACGCCGTTGTGGTACCCATAATCTAGCTGGCATCCTGTGCAGAGGAGCCTCCCACTGGCCATATCACTTACCATCAGTTCACCTCGCTGACAAATAGCCCATACTAGTCAAACGATCATAAACATTACTGCTCCAAGACCTCACATGCCTCAAACACCCGTATTAACTATATAGGATCAACATTTAGAAGCCCTTCGACTTCTTAAGTATTCGCCAGAACTAACCCTGCCGACTACCATTTTTGTCCGTATTTTGACATTTTTCTACATGGTAAAAAATTTTCTTCTCAAGAAGTGTGGTTTTTGAAGTATTTTTGAGTCCAGGTTTCACCTTGTTTGCTACCCGTGAGATTTCACATGGCAATATATTGGTAATAAGGTTGAATAGTTTGATTTCATTATTATATTTTTTTTAAACAACGGCAATTTAATAATAATAACTAAAACCATCTTACCCTTAACAAACAATTAATTCAAACTCTAAAGGTGACGCATCCAATATACGATAATTTATATTTATACAGTTAATTCTTTATTACTTTTTATGAAATAATTTATATTATTTAAACACGACTCACCATATGCAGCACCTTACAAACTAATTTTTTATGTATATTACAGCCATTGTAATATAATCTATTTGATTGAAAAGAGTGGCCATTGAGTTTCTAATATGTTGTTCTCACGAGTTCAACTTTTTACTAATGTATCATTAATTCAGTAATTTCAAAGAAATATTTGTAGTGTCTTTTCAAAAGCGCTTAGTTAAGCCTAATTGAATAAAAATAATTTGACTTTGACAGATACTTTAAATACTAGAAGTAACATGGATCCAAATTAGCAATGTTTGTTTTTAACTTAGTTAATATTTTGTTACTTTTTATAGAAGTATCAATTAGTAATTGAGGAATCATAAATGCTTTTGTTTACTCTGTGACTCATTTCATTAAAGTACCTTGGAACTATTTAAAAATCTGGTGCGAACCAGTTCACCAGAGTGACATTAATTAAGATTTATTGAAACTTCCAATTGACATTATTTGTGGCAAAAAAAACTGTAATCTCGTACAGATTTCTGATACAGTAAATGATCGATCAAAATGCTATAAAATTTGAAAAGGCTGATAAGTCTACGTGTCCATTTGGGCGATAGTGCAGGTATCGCTTCTTTCGACTTTACCATGTAGAAAAATGTCAAAATACGGAAAAAAATGGTAGTCGGCAGGGTTAGTTCTGGCGAATACTTAAGAAGTCGAAGGGCTTCTAAATGTTGATCCTATATAGTTAATACGGGTGTTTGAGGCATGTGAGGTCTTGGAGCAGTAATGTTTATGATCGTTTGACTAGTATGGGCTATTTGTCAACGAGGTGAACTGATGGTAAGTGATATGACCAGTGGGAGGCTCCTCTGCACAGGATGCCAGCTAGATTATGGGTACCACAACTGGAGAGATTCATCCATCGGGTGTTGTGTAGGTTTTTAATAAGACAGCGTATCCATGAGCGCATTTGGTTGAAGAGCTGTGGCAGAAGTGGCAATGGACCAGTCACTTGGGTTGCCGAAACTCACCTTGAAAGTTCATGAGCTGCAATGAACGAACCGCTATGTCCCTTATCTATATTCAAATTCAAAATCACTTTATTCATGTAAGTCACGGAAATGACACTTATGTACCTATGTCAAAAAATTAAAATATTTTTCCTCATTGAATTTATCTTGATCTTGATTGATTTATTTACCTTAATCCATTGCAGAGTTACTCGGTTATAAGAGGCAACTTGTTTTAGAATTTGATGACACTCGTATATTAGCGCTGAGTTGTAGGTGATAGTACTGCCATAGCGTCAGAGAGAATTCTGATTCTGTGGCACTGTACTTTCCTTCTTACTAGCTATCAAGGTAAGCTGCCAAAGGAGTACTTTGGCGGCTTCCTTGATAGCTCCACACTCACATTGGTGGATGGAGCTGTGTGTGCCCAAGGGTATAGAAGTGTGTATATAAAGCTACAGAGCGTGATAAACATTTGTTTTTGGCGCGAAATATACGCATTTTTTTTACCCAGTGTGGTAACACTGATAATACAAATCTAACGACACCTCTCCAGTTTATATCCATCGAACCGTTCAGACCGTAGAGCGCTAGTATAAAAACTCTCGAAAACCGTATCTGTCCTTCGGGCGCAGTCGTATGTGGATGTTTTCGACGTTCAAAATGTGATTTAAAATATTTTGATTTGAATTTGAATGCAAGAAGGCTTATTGACCCAATTATAAATAAATCCAGGGGAAGGCTCCTTTGCACGGAATGCCGTTTAGATTATGGGTACCACAACGGCGCCACCTATTTCTGCCGTGAAGCAGTAATGTGTAAACATTGCTGTGTTTCGGTCGGAAGGGCGCCGTAGCTAGTGAAATTACTGGGTAAATGAGACTTAACCTAGTCTCACGGCGACGAGCGCAATAATTGTAGTGCCGTTCAGAATTTTTGGGGTTTTTGAAGAATCCTGCGTAGCATTCCATTGTAATGGTCATTGCGTGTTAATTATCGTCAACTGAACGTCCTGCTCGTCTCATCCCTTATTTTCATATAAAAAAAATTATAAAGTCCCAAACTGTGTAGAAGAAGGACGAGTTTCCCTGAAAACGAGACTAGGAAAACATAATATTCTAATCATCTTGAAACAATCATTATAAAACGGATTCCACACGACAAATACCCGTAGATAATACATGAGCTAATAGCGTCACTATACTGTCCTTATGAATTGAGGACAGAAGCTGAGAGCTGATATCTAGACGGGATTGAACAACTGGTTTTGATTTATGTGTAACGGGTTCGCACTGGCTGCGATGAACAACCACTTACGTCGCATTATATGTGAATAAATTGTACATTATAATGTTAGTGCATACGCACAAAATATGCACCATCATACTAAACACTATTTCCTTTTAAAATATTTAGCCTAGCCATAAATACTGTTACAATTAAAAATAAACAAATATTGCATTTGAATTTGGAATCTGTCTGGAATTATGATTGTTCATTGAGTTTTCTCATTTTGGCGCCAATACATTGTACAATATTGGATCAACTGGCTTAAGGAATGTACTTCAATAGATGTATTTTATTAAAAAGAGCGCAAAAAAATGAATGTTGGAAGAGTTTCTTGCGCCGCTTCTTCTTTCTCGGAGCGCTATTTGTTTCCGAAGCGGTAGTAGGATCTAGTATATTAGAAACTAGCTGACCCGACAGACTCTGTTCTGTTCATAATAAAATAAAACTCTTGCGGATGGAATTTTGGAAAATCCGTTCTTAGCTGACCTCTACTCGGTGAAAAGAATATTCCTACCAAATTTCAAGTCTTTAGCTCTAATGGTTCCAGAGATATCGTGATGAGTGACTATAAACGTGGAAATCTCTTATATATATAATAATATAAGAAATGAATGAATGCTTTTATGTCATTATAGTCTCAGATTTACATGAAATATATTTATAAATAAGTATTTAAATTGCTTAGATAAGAAAATATTAGTAATGGTTCCCGACATGTACACTTATTTACCGAGAAATTCCTGAGATTTGTTTAAAAATTTTTTTTTATTTATTTCAAAGTCAAATAAACTTTATTCAATTAGACTAAAAATATGCGCTTTTGAATCTATAAATATTTCTTTTAAATTACTGAATGTACCATAATGTTCGAAAAAGTAGAGCTCGTGAGAAGAACATACAAGAAACGCAACAGTCACTCTTATCTATCAATAGAGTAGTTGTAGTTATAGCTGTACTATATAAAAAAAATAGTTTGTTTTTTTATGACAATTAGGAATGAGACGAGCAGGACGTTCAGCTGATGGTACCTAATTGAGACGCCCTGCCCATTACAATGCAGTGCCGATCAGGATTCTTGAGAGACCCAAAAATTCTGTGTGGCACCACAACTGCGCTCGTCACCTTGAGACATTAGATGTGAAGTCTCAATTTGGCCAATAATTTCACTAGCTATGGCGTCCTTCAGACCGAAACACAGTAATGTTCACACATTACTGCTTCACAGCAGAAATAGGCGCCGTAGTGGTACCTACCCATAATCTAGCCGGCATCCTGTGCGAAGGAGCTGTAAGGTGCTGCATTCAATATATGAATCGTGTTCATAGTTAAAAGCGTTTTAAACATCAAATATTTTATAAAAATTAATAAAGAATAAGTTATATAAATATAAATAATCATATATTGGATGTATCAACCTTAAGAGCTTGAACTCATTGTTTGTGTAAGAATGGTTCGTGAACATGATAGTCGTGATTATTGTTATAATTAGTAATCACATCCAACTTTCGACGGTCGACCTGGCATCACAACCAGCACCCGATCACGAGTTGACGCATGGACCAGCCATCGTTCCCTTCGCACATATTTGAGGGAAGGAGACGACCCGGCACACGACGCCGGCGGAAGCAATGCCAGTTTAGTGAGCATGACGAACCGTGCTATAGCATACCTACGCATGGTAACTACAAAATTACGAAATTACTATTCACAAAACATGTTTGAATTTGAAAATGGTAAATTTACGTCTTATATGCAAGGATTTTAAAACGACTTTGAACGTGAATTTGATACATAGTTAAAGCTATTTAAAATAGAGAAAATCGTGATTTAACTTGGGGGTATTTTTTTAACATATTACATTATTTTAATGTGTTAATTCAGAAGTTGGCTGGTTAAAATTACAATCAGATTTGAAACCATTTAAAGTGATACTTAATTAAACTTTTTAATCACGAACACCTCTCATAAATATTAACACCTAACTGAATGGTAATTACGAACACAAAAACGTCGGCAATTAAATAAATACTGATGATTTAAAGGCCTGCCCAAATGAATGCTTGTTTCTGTGGTAAATATCAAATTAATTAACGTTTTTAGTGGCAAAACTTTCAAGATCAAAATTCTCAAGATCTTTTTTAAATTCTAAAGTTCATGAACGAAATGTTTTGCTAAGAATGGGGAAAGAAGGAAAAATAAGTAAATAAACATTAAGATGCGGACATGAAATGTATAATAGATATTATATATAACTGTGAAAGCGTATTTTTATTTTTCATTAAGCTTCCAAAATTAGGAGGCTTTACTTGTAACTAGAGCTCTCCGCTTTTAACGAACTCATATGGAAAATGAACATGGACAAGACAAAGACGAAGATCATGTCAAATGTCCATGTCGCACCTACTCTCGTAAAAACTACTGTACTCTCGAAATTGTTGAGGAGTACGCCTACCTTGGACAAACAATCCAGTTAGGTAGGTCCAATTTCGTAAAAGAGGTCACTCGTCGAATCCAACTCGGATGTGCAGCGTTCGGGAAGCTCCGTAAAATCTTCTCGTCACAAATACCGCAGTGTCAGAAGACAAAGGTTTTCAAATAGTTTGTGTTGCCAGTGAGGACTAACGGTAAGCAGACGTGGTTGCTAACTTTGGGCCTGATGAGTAAACTCACGGTCGTTCAGAGGATAATGGAGAGGCCTTGGAGTTTATCTGCGAGATCGAAACAGAAATGAGGAGACCCTTAGGAGAACCACAGTCACTGACATAGCCCAAATGATTGCGAAACTGTGGCGAGCTAAAGCCCAAATGAGTGGCAGTGGGCAGGGCACATAGTTCGACGGACAGATGGCCGGTGGGGCCAAAAAGTCCTCGAATGGCGACCACGTACCAGGAGACGCAGTGTTGGTAGACAAGATGGGCCAACGATCTGGTCAAGATCGCCGGAATACGTTGGATGGGGGCAGCGCAGGGCTGATCATCGTGGAGATCTTTGGAGGAGGCCTTTGTCCAGCAGTGGACGTCTTCCGGCTGGTGTTGATGATGGAGAATTCTTTTTTTGGAATCTATACCTCCCTGATACTCAAATTTCATTTTATTGATTTTAATTCCAAAGCATCATAATTTGATTTTAGTTAAAAGACTATTTTTGCGGGGCTTCCATTGTTCGAGTGCGAACAGTCCCAGTAAACTCGACCAATGAAAACTTATTTTTTTATTCTCCTGGTTATGATTTTAAGCTTAAGTCATGAAAACATTTTTTGTCATCAGTTTTTGATACGTATACAATTATTCAAATAAATCGCTTTAAAGGTGATGAAAAAAAGTATGTGTGTCAGCTCCGGCGCACGACTGGAGTTTACTCCTCAAGAAGATTGTCTTTGAACAGCTACTAAACAAAATCAAGTCCAATGGGGTCGGTTACAAACAGTATGTCTGATATGCTATGTCAGCAGAAGCTAATAAAAGCGTATTAACCTGTCCACATCGGACGGTGCCCGCAGGCACTTGAAATTACAAACACACAGAGTTCGGCAGTGCCGCAAGGCACTCTTTTACCTCAACCAGTTTTCAACCTTATTATGTGCACAAGATGGTTTATTTTCCTACGCAATTATGAACTAAAATTAAAAAATAAAATAATAGGTTAGGTTAAAAATTGTCTATTTGGCGTGAAATGCGCTATATAATATACTCCCCATATTTAATTAAACATTTAATTATGTGCATAGCTCATATAAATTTGTATGAACTATATTTATATTTCAATATTTTAAAATACAACACATGTCATATTAATGTATGTAATGTAACTTTCTTAGTACCCACATGCTTATCAGATTTTCCGGCACTATTATTTACACCACTTTCTTCCGTAATTTATAGAATTTTCACTTAACTTAATGAAAGTATAATAATAAAACAATTTCAATAATATAATAAAGCTTCAAAATACAAGAAAGTGAAAGGTGCGCGAGAAATGATACGCACCAAAAACGTTACTATGGCATTTGGTAAGCAGATTTTACTCTCCATATTTTTCTCATACCGGGCGCCTTAAATGAAAATCGATTCTTAAGGAGTAAACTCCAATAAACTCCAATAATATGTCATACGAAGATACAGGTCAAATTTTATTATGTCAGTAACGGATGAGACGAGCATCACGATCAGCTCGTAGTAATTGATACGCCCTGCCCATTACAATGCAGTGCCGCTCAGGAATCTTGCAAAACCCAAAAATTCTGAGCGGCACTACAATTGCGCTCGTCACCTTGAGACATGAGTTGTTAAAATAATTCAAAGCATATCATAGAAATACTCTCATCTTCACTATGTTTAAAAAACAATTTAGTTTTTGTTTTAAAGTAATTCAATACTTAAATAAAATACATTCATTCGTTAAAATTATTTGTTTATTCCGTTATCTTAAATACGAACTGTATAGTAACTTGTAGCGAATACTATTGAAATGTAAACTTTGTGCCTTAAATACAATTACTCAGCTAGTCATCTATTTTTGTAATGTTTACAGGGCACGAAAAAACTATAAAGAATGTACCGAAATAAATTTATCTGTTTGTAATGATAAACTTTTCAGGTTTTGTAAGTTTCAGATAGAAAAGAGATAAAGCATTATTTCGCTGTAGGTTTTCGTTTGTCAAGTCCCTTTTCCCGCGTGGAAATATCAAGTTTTAATTAACCATCAAATACATGCGTCAGTTGAAACACATCTTCTTGGTCGCACTCTTTAGGTCATTTCCGAAGTCGTGTCCGTACTTCAAAGTTTTCGAAACGTTGGTCACTAAAGTCTTCCACTCCTTTCGGTCCTCGGCTTTCCTTATTGCCGTCGTAGGTGGTAGGCCAGTGAGTGTCTTGATTTGGTCCGACCAGCGGCTGGGTGATCGTCCGAGTGGTATTTTTCCCTCCAACTCGCCTATGACTATCAGTTCGTCTAAATTACTGGGAAGGCGTCGGGTAATGTGGCCGAAATACCCCATGATCTTTTGATAGCAATAGACAAACTAGTTCCAATACGAAGTCGCTCCAGGAGTTGAAACACATATACCTGTACATGTGTATGAACTCCACACAGCTAGATAGTGAGGTTGGAATTATTGCTTCATATCATTTAGCACAATTTGTGACGTAATCGGCGGTAGGGTTTAAATAAAATTGCTCTTCGGAGCACTTGCGAATAGCTGAACAAGAAAATACGATACAATGATGAGAAACAATGCCATGTTTAAACAACCTGTTTGGAACCGAATATATTATGTGGCAGTCAACCGCCTTAAACAGCCGTTCAATTAATAGCCTCGTCTTTTTACAAAACGACGCCCTTAATGACGCAGCTGGTTAAATCAGCCAGTCAATTGGTTGGCTGGCTAGTCTTTTAATTAAATGCCGGCATTTAATTAATTTATCTTATTCATTTGTGTTGACCTACCTTTTTTAACCCCCACGGGCCGTCACGTCACCGGGATTTTCGGTGGTGTGGTGTATCGGAATCGCACCTTTCCTATGTTAACTAAACTTGAACAATCTTGAACTTGGCAAAACGGTCTTCAACCATCTTGGTAAATGTTGCGCAAGTTACCTACTGGGTTAGTTGTTTTTCAGCCATTTTATTAAATACCGATATTTAGCGAACGGGCTAGCCAATTCAATAGTCAGGTTGATTTAAGCCAGATGACTGCCACAGGGCTTGCTATCCAATTTTTTGGCTGATTTGAGACTGATTTCTATATTCAATCACAATGCTGAATAGGCGATCCGAGATTTTCAAACCGTCTCCTGCTTTTGACATTTCAATAAACGATCTATCAATCGTTTTTGTCATCTCTTTTTCTCTATGAAATGACGTATTAGTATTTTTATCTTACGTTTGTATTAATGTTTGTATTATATCTATATTAAGTCTCATTTGCCCAGTAATTTTACTAGCTACGGCGCCTTTCAGACCAAAACACAATAATGTATACACGTTATTGCTTCATGGCAGAAATAGGCGCCGTTGTTGTAATGCTGGCTAGGCATCCTGTGCAAAGGAGCCACCCACTGGTACCTGCAAATCAATCAATTCCAAATCCATATTCAGAAAATACTTAAAAAAGGAATAGTTTTTGGTCTATTTATGACCAATGCGTCACAAATCATTATAAATCTTAGATATCAAGTAGGCTTTAAAAGATACGAACGTAAAACAAAATGGATATAACTACGTTCGTAACAAATCTACAAGTTGATATTGAAACAGGTTTATTATTCATTGATATGCAGCTACAAGTTAATTAATTAACACTTTAATGAAGTCAAAACATTTTTCCATTACAGTAAGCCTTATTTTGACATGATCCGATAGGTAATATTTTCTGCTGTTTTACTAACTATCTTTAGCACTATGTGTTATTGGTGACTTTTTGGATTGTCTTTGTCCATTTAATTAAATCTATTCAACGTATTTCTATTGAGTTCGTTCTATATCCAAAGGTTGTCAATTGGAGGCTATTTCTATGCCTTCTCATTACGTCCCTGTGTGTATGTATCCCATGAACCGTTACATATTATTAAAATTTCCATTTTTGATTTGCAACCCCTAATACAAACACAATTTCGCTTTTTCTATAATAATTTCACCTTTATATGCATCATGCAGATCAAAACTATGGCGGTACGGTTTCTTAAGGCTGGGGACCGAGCCGATGGCCTTGAGGAATCGAGCGAAGCTAGGTTGCTCCTCTGGCACAAGATCGCCATAGTTTTAATTCTGAATTAGAAGCATTTTTAATTTAATACAAACATTATACAATTTCATTGCAAAACTAACAAAACTATGTCATGTTAACTAGTATTGGTGTACAAATAATAAATTTTCGAACAAATTTTATCAATATTGAATTATTTATATTATCAAGAATTAGCAAGGCTGCAACTGTAAAATTTAGGTGATGAATGGTGATCTATTTTCGCACTGTCTATTAAAGATAGAAATATAAAGAAAAAATGAATTTTACTCTTATATTCTGTAGATATATAATTATTTTTTTTTAAACTTAGAGCTCTATATAAACAGTTAAGAAATCGTGAAATGCGCGCAATTATGGCGATTTCTTGGAATACCGGCCATAAATAGTCCCACTTTCTTCGACTCTATATTAAATACATAAACAGTAATAACTATCCTTTTTACAACAGTACCTACTTAAGTTACAATTATGAAACTTTACACCCAGTAAAAGCAGAAATTAGCATAAAATTTCACAAGTCCCATAATTGAATAAATCGTGTTACCTGTGATGCAGAAAATATAAACGGACTTGAGGTCAGGAAACCGCTAATTACTTTCGTAATTGGCTCGAAGTATGTGACTACTTCCGAAAGAAAGAGTGGCCACAATATTTCGTACGATTGAATAATATGTGGACAAAAGACTACTAATTATGTTTCTTACGAAGGACACTCTAACGGTATTTTTGTTTGTATGTTTAAGCTAAAAGCCGTTTGGGTAATAGTGCAAGTATTATTGCATTTTGTTTGTATTTACCAGTGGGAGGCTCTTTTGCGCAGGGGCTAGATTACGGGTATCACAACGGTGCCTTTTTCTGCAGTGAAGCAGTAATGTGAAAGCGTTATTGTGTTTCGGTCTGAAGGGCGCCGTAGCTAGTGAAATTAGTGCAATTGTAGTGGCACTCAGATTTTTTTGATATTTCAAGGCAGGGTGTATCAATTACCATCAGCTGAAATTCCTAATCGTATCGTCCCTTACTGTCATAAAAAAATTCTGTTTTAATTACTTAACTTTTTGTCAACCAACTATTAATTCGAAATTTTAATAAAGATCTTGTTTACCCAATCTTTCTCATTAAAAACATTATACGCATCATTACTGAAAAACAAAAATGATTAAAAAATATCTCGAATATTAATTACATTAATTACCTTGCTAATTAGCTGAAAGCTTAAAACAAAATAATTATACCGATGAATGCTATCTGGCGGTTCGCTTGTACGAATAAAGTTGTGAGGGAATGATCAATTGCTCCATATTATTTCAATGGGGCATTGATAAAGTTGCTCTCAACAACAAGCCTGAATGAATTATTATGTCTTATTTATATTAAACTGATGTGGCTTATTGAAGATATATTAATTAACTAGCTGAGACCCGACAGACGTTGTTCTGTACATAATAAATAAAATACTGTTTTTTTTATGAATTTGTCAATAATATTTCAAAACGTGAAGAACTATTTCGTAAAAAGTGCTCCCTGTACGATCCCAATATACTATCTACAGATAGAGATAAATTACAACATTCTACTTTCAGTAATTAGCTGTCAATAATATGAAGCTGTCCCAATATACCCGATGAGTCATTCTTATCGCCTTATATTGGGACGCGTGAAATGCAATTTCCATACAAACTTTATATCTCTGGTAAGCTATACGTCGTCCCATTGACAGACAGCGTGCACGGATAAGGTGAGTTACCGTCGATAAGTTTATTGGGACAGAAAAGTCAACTATTGTAAAGATTTTTATCTCAAGTAAGAGATAGACTGAATATTGGAAACCGCCGTAATGAAATTGTGTCATTGCAGAACTGTCAAACCGCGCGTCAATAAATTCTCTCATAGAAAATACTAGTAGTTGCCCGTTGCATTTGCAACTAAAGGTTTTATCCCAATACTGCCTGTCAGCGATTAAGTTGGCATAGCGACATCCCATTCTGCACGGATTCACGCCAAGAAAGGGAAAATATAAGTAGGATGTCCATACAAAACAAATATTGGAAATAAAAATAATTCTGGGTCCCAAATCGAAATATAAACTATCCTATTTCTCAAGTTGGACTATACTGCACTCCATGAAGTAATCTCCATTAAAATCCGTTCTTTAGTCTAGGAGTTCACTGTAAACAAACATCAGGACACTGGATTTATATATATTAAGCAGTTGATTGAAGAATTACGCCTCTATTTCAATGAAGGTAGACATTTTATATGAGTACTGTTATTCAGTACCTCGCGTTAACGTAAAGGGTTCAGCTAATGAGAAGAAGTAGCAAAGAACTCATTGCCACTCTTTTAAATCAAGATTTATATATTCATCGTTTTAGAAATCATTTCAATTACAATATAATATGTAAAGTTGTGCAACAAGCATACTCAAACTTCAAAATATAACCTTACATGAGTAAGTCAAAAAAGTAAATGTAAATTAATACAAAACAAAAGTTATATTGAGTACAGTAGCTGCATCAAACACACACACCATAAATAAATAAAGGTATTTATAGAATATAAGCGATTATAAAAAAAAATATTATTAGTATATTTTTTTTTATGAAAATAAGGGACGAGATGAGCAGGACGTTCAGCTCAGATGGTAATTGATACGCCCTACCCTTAACAATGCAGTGCTGATGAAAAATTCTGAGCGGCACTACAATTGCGCTCGTCACCTTGAAACATAAGATGTTAAGTCTCATTTGCCCAGTAATTTCACTAGCTACGGCGCCCTTCAGACCGAAACACAGTAATGTTTACACATTACTGCTTCACGGCAGAAAGAGGCGCCGTTGTGGTACCCATAATCTAGCTGGCTTCCTGTGCAAAGGAGCCTCCCACTGATATCTGTGCTATGTGACGTCAGTAATATCAATGCCCATTTAGTTACTTTTTATAAAATTCAATTTGTAATAAATAAATATTGCTTTGTAATTCAAGTAGCAAATAGTTGTCAAAACTTCTTAAGGTGAGCTGAGCACTTTATTTTGTTTGTATTTTATGACACTGGCCTATCACGCTTGGATATGTAACGCTCGCTGAGCTAAAGTCAGCTCGAGTCGGCTAAGGGAGCGCGATCAGTCACAGAAAAAGTTCTCAGAGTAATTTATACACAGTTGTGATAATATATTGTAAATATTTTACTTTATTAATATAGAACAAAGACATTGACACACGATTAGAACATTGGGTTAAATCAAGTTTCTGGTCGTCATAAATAGAGCACGGTCATAATTTAAACCGGCCCACATTCTAGCGCTCTACAAAACGCAGGATTGGCCACATATAGAGTATTGCTGTCATCTCTGGTCTGGCGCACTCGATCCATTTCACCGCGTGCAATGCAGATCAGCTCGAATTGTGAGGGACCGTTGCGTAGACACGTTGCTTCATTGTGTGTCTTGTACCGCATTTATCACGGGGAGTGTTCCGAAGAGCTGTTTCACCTGATTCCTGCCTCCGAATTCCACTTTCGCACGACACGCCACAGACTCATATATCATGGTAATATCATCCCCACCATCTGGATGTGTGGCGGTCCTACACACTGTGATTTTCAAGGAGCTATCTTCCACGTACTACAAAGCTGTGGAATGAACTTCCTTGAGCGGTGTTTCCAGGACGATACAGCATGGGCACCTTCAAAAAAAGCGCGTACATCTTCCTTACCAATAGGGCGTATCACTAACTTTTTTTCAAAAAAAAAACCTAAGATTCTAGAGAAATTCTTAACTCTAATGCTGCTATGCAATATTAAATATAATATCACAAAAGTATTTACAATCAATTTACTGGATAGACTTTTAATATAGTCTCCAAATTTTGATCTGTGGATGACATTTACATTTTGTCGTGGATCAGCGATCGACTCGATTTCGAAACAGACACGAAACCAATAATTTCCTTATTATCTCGCTTCAATACCTACATATTAACTCTCAACCTCGCTGTGTGACTCAATAAATCGGCACTGTTTATCAAAGCTAAAATTAATTCAGCCAACCAGACCACCGAAATCGTTCACATTCAAAATTAACAAATACCAGGGGAACATAAATTATCTGCAATTAAAACAGTCGCAGATTAAATACCGTGAATAAGTGGGACTTTTATGAAATTCTTTGTTCATGTCTGATATTTTAAGAGTATGTCAAGATTTAACAAGTTGTGAAGAATGCGCCTTATGGTACAGTCGTGATCTAGTGAACTTTACTATTCTTTATCATGGAATGACGGGATGTTAAGACTGGCACCGTGTCTATAAATTTGTCTTATATTGTACTCTTTTTTATATTAGAGGGGGCCAACGGGCCAGAGGCTCACGGGATGGGAGTCGTCAGGTAACCGCCCATGAACATCCGCAATAACAGGTCTCAAGAGATGTGTTACTGGCCTTTGAGGTGGGAGTATGCTCTTTTCCGGTAATTGATTCCACAAAGTGGTTGTGCATGGCAAGAAATTTCTTGAAAACCGCGCGGTTGTGGAATACCAGATGTCAACGTGTTGGGGTTGGTATTTTGCATGTCATCGTAAAGTCCCGTGGTGAGATTCGGCCGCTGAAATCAACCCGAACAGCCCCTCTGAGCACTCCCCGTGATAAATGTGGTAGTAGATGCCGGAAGAATCTACATCTCTACGCAACGCGAAAGAGTCAAGTCGAAGGCTCATAGACATTCGTATCATTTTCCTAAAATAAGTATATATATAAGCTTAAATTATATAAGCAAAAATAAAGGTATGCCCACGACTGTCTAGGCAATGCTTTATCTTTGCTTATTTTGCTTTGTGGAGTGTTTCATAGGAGTGTCCAGGGTAATTCCAGAGGCATTTAATAAAAGAGTCGATAAATTTTTTTTTTGGTCCTTTCACAATACTTTATTTTTATATATTTTTACATATTTATGTCAACAGTCTTATACAGGGTTGTTTGATTATTAGTGGAAGACATAAAGGTTAGAAGTGTTGGATTTGAAGAAAATTTTGTATAAAAAACTGTTATTATAATGTATACTTTATTATGACTGAATCTTATTTTTATATCTATAATTATATTATATTTATTAAAAACAACGTTATCAATATAAATATAAATAAAAGAGTCCGACCGGCGTAGGTTCACTACAATTGCGCCGGTGGTTAGGGCGACAGACTGAGAAACTTCCGCACGATTAGTGCCGTTCTCAAAATTGCTACCTTCTGTATCTAACCCTTAATCCAGTTATTAAGCGAGAGCCTCTTGAGATGATAGTCAAGGCTCTTTGCTATAAGACCGTTTACGGAAACGACTATCGGGATAATTATGATCAACATCCCACATGTCAGTAACCTCGTGTGCTAGGTCTAGGTACTTCGACAATTTGTCATTCTCAGCTTTCACGAGGCTATCATCACATGGGATGGTGATATCAACAATAAATGCCCGATACTCTAACCGACGTACCAACACAATATCAGGCTTATTAAATTCAAATTCATGTTCTGTCTGTGATGATAGATTGGTCCCAGTAGAGCTTGGCCCGGCTGTTTTCCAGAACTGGCTTCGGAGAATACTTGTAATAATATTATTATTATTATTATTGGGGAAATACTAACTTAAATCTGTAGATCTATTGTGCCTGTGTGTGTATTGGTGGGGTAGGTACTGTGCCTGGAAATTGAGGGCCTTGAGGCAACCTGCCCTCATCGCGGCGATGGCCTCACATTCCAGAAGGATGTGTTTCGGCCTCTTGGCAAAATCTACAAGGTCCGGATTCACTGACGCCTATATTTGCCAAATGTGAAAGCTGTGCCCAGCCTGTGCTTCAAATACTTGAAAATGTTAACAGTGGCATACGATGAGTCTACTCTGGTTAAAAAATCATTAGTATTATTAGCTTTGGACGTTCCAAGTGTGAAAACATAATTTGTAGATTTTTTTATTACTTACAACTTTGCTACCTACTACTACTACTTTCCTTTCATTTTTGTTATATTCCTTTCCTTTTCCAATGTGTTTCATCCTACTATTATTATTTTTTGGTTTAATAATTATCGACCCTTGTCTATTAATATAAAGATGCAGTTATACAGTGCAACTGTATATTTCAATAAGTTGGTCCATTTTTCTCAAGAAAATACTAAAACTAAAATGAGATAGTTCATTCACGAAATACTTTGCAATTTTGAAGCCTATATTTCGACCCAATTGCATGAATAGTGGTCACTATTACAATTACTATGTTAAAGTTCCGCGACGATAAAAGTTTAAAAACACTATTAAAATTTAAGTATTTTTATGTATATATAACCATTCTACAGTAGAATGCAAGCGGACCTACAAACCCACCTTTGCCCTTTGTGTCGACTTGTTAAACGTTTAATATATTATAACGAATAATTTATTACCAGCTTAATTCAATTTAACATATTTACGGAGTATTTTGAATAATTTAAATAATCTTACGGTCAACTTTAATCAACGACATTTTGACATGTTGACAGACTTGTTGTCAAGACCATTTCGCCACCGTTCGTAAGTCCAATGACAATTGGCTAAAGTAAGCTTATTTATTACGCTTATTATCATCATTTGCTACTTCAAGAATTTTATACACTGCCAGATTCTCTTTTATAAATAATACCAGACTACGATTTTGATTTAGTAATCCCATGGACTTATACAGGATAAATAGCGATTTAGAAAAACCTTTAGACATGCACATAAGAATTATGAATTTTGTTTCTCAATTATTTGATTATAAATAATGTTATATTCTTAGATGATTTACACGTCTACATAGATTGTGACAGCTGTGAACACGTCGTAAAAATAGCGACAAACATAAGTCATAACTGTTCGCTTAACGTATTAAAACGTCTACTTTCAGCACAATAAAATAAAGTACCTAACAAATCGCGAATGTAAGGCTGACTAAAGGAATGGCCTGCTATCATGCCTTGCCTAAGAGCGAGGCTCTATCTAGAGGTATAAATATCTTAGATTATAATTATGTTCAATAATACCATACAAACATTCTTGTACTTGTATGTACCTAACGCATCGTGTTTTCAGTTTATGTAGTATGCAGCGCCATCTATCAAGGAGTAGCGTTGTAAAAGTTTCGTTTCATGATTGTGTGAGGTTTCTAAATCGAATATATAGATGGCACTAGCAGTCTACAGATAAACAAAGTATTAACAACAACATATTAATAGAATATATTTTAATATTTGCATAATATGTTTTCGCTATCTGTTCGTCTCTTTAAAAGTTATTTTTTTTATCCATGCTGGTCATATTTACGAACATAGCGCAATGTTAATTAGCTAACAAACCTACAAAAAGTAATATTCAAGTAAATAAACACTATGAGATCGAGACGTAGATATAATTATATTATATTAACACTTTAGCAAACAGCCAAATAATTTTATTTTCTACTTTGTGACCTTTTTTTGACATTCAACTTTTGAGCGAATTAGATCCAAGGTAAGATGAAGGCTACCTGAAAAGAATATAACTATTAAGTCCTTTGCTTTAAGCATTGGCTCGTTATTTCAGAGCTCTTAAAGATTATTTTTAAGTTCAACGAATATCTTAAATGGTCGTTGTTAAAATTAGCAGTGATGTTAAAGCACTGCAGCATTTTTTGATGACGTTATTGAACCTTGGCCAAGGCTGTTAACATTAATAAAACAAATGCAGACTTTTCTCTTTGTCCAAATTAGAAATAACCTAAATCTTATTCTAGTCACCATATCGAAACTCTCTAAGAATTCACTCGATTGTATGAAACGTGCAGTGATTGATAGAATGGCAGATGACGGCTAATAATAATCTTGTAAAAACCGGAGATAGCCGAAATCCACTACGTTTGAAGCAACTGGTCGCTTTCAAACTTAGCCGGATTATACTTCGTCGCCATATTGTAAATACTATTTCATACTTATGTCAAATCTCACTGCACGTTTCATGCTAAACTAAATTTCAATTTTTACTCAGGCAGTCCTGCCTCTTACTACGTAGTATTTACATCCTTGGATGCTTGTGTGCGTGGCATCTTGACACTCAATGGCATCTTTCAGATTTTGTTAGATACGCTTCGTGATATTTTACATCAAAATTAATAAAATACAAACTTACTGATGATATGTGATCTCAGCGTCTTTCTTATTTCTTGTTGTATTATTTTAACAAAGTTTTATTACGCAACGCGGCATTTTAGTTTCAACTATTAGCAAAGTGTAACAGTACATGTGGCACATCAACGTTACACATTGTTCGAGACTGGCTCGAGTACAACAACTTGGGCGTAGTATAAATTGCCGCACTTTGTGACTACGCCTGCGGTATCTAGTTGGAGCGCAGCGGAGACGAATTTTTTATCTAAGAGGCGAGGCTTCACTTTCCATACATCCACTCATAAACCCACCACTAACAAAGCTACCATCACCCGCTCACGATAAGCACCTATTGCCATGGTAACTGTTGCTATGGTGACGAGGACCAATCTAGACATCTGATAAACTCCAAAACGTTGACTTCCAGCCAATCTTGGGTAATTGGAGCCTTGTGACGAGGTATTAAACCCTTGCCAATATCCAAGCTATATTTTTAAACAGCATATTGATAAGAGATTTCACTTCGGAATCTACGATAGTCTCTTTTTTTATGACAGTAAGTGACGAGACGAGCAGGACGTTCAGCTGATGGTAATTTATACGCCCTGCTCTTTACAATGCAGTGCCAAGATTCTTGTAAAATCCAAAAATTGTGAGCGGCACTACAACTGCGCTCGTAACCTTGAGACATAAGATGTTAAGTCTCATTTGCCCAGTAATTTCACTACCTACGGAGCCCTTCAGACCGAAACACAGTGATGCTTAAGCACACATTACTGCTTCACGGCAGAAATAGGCGCCGTTGTGGTACCCATAATCCAGCCGTCATCCTGTGCAAAGGAGCCTTCCACTGGACTTTTTTGTTATATTAACTGGCTCCGTCGACTGAGTGTCGACGATTCGGCCAACGTCAAGGTGGAGAGAATTTTTATTTTAATTTAGCTGATTGAAGTATATAAAGAGCTGATTTAAAATGAAATGATTTGATATAGCTGTGATTTTTTTTTTGTGAACTGAAGAATAGGCAACAAGAGTTAGCACGGTTAGTAATAAACACCCATAATATTAACTACCTTGTTAGTATCTAATCTAAGTTTAAGGGAGAAATGTGTGATTGTAAGTGGGAATATGTGCCTAATAGAAGCGTAGAAAGTATGGAGGATAGAAATTACTATTTAATATTATTGCGGGAAATAAATTTGTAAAGAATCTTTTTGAAAGGGGAATGGTATAAAGTAAGAAGAAAAGGGATGTTGATGGGGTGAGGGAAATGACAATTTAGGACAATAATGAAGCTTGGTGAATATAACACCCTCCCAAACATTACTGTCGCAGTATGATGATGACGTTGCATTTTTCTGACCATTTGTGAAGCTTTTTTGAAGCTTTGGGTGCAACATTTTGTCATTTTGCTTATTGCAGTTACTTCAATTGTGAAAATTTTTCATCAGTGTAAATGATATTTATATACCATTTATAGCCACTTATCGGGACTGCAAGCATTTTGATTGAGCCACTCTTTTTACCAGTGGGAGGCTCTTTTGCACAGGAAGCCGGCTAGATTATGGGTACCAAAATGGCTCCTATGTCGGCCGTGAAGCAGAAATGTGTAAACATTACTGTGTTTCTGTCTGAAGGGCGCCGTAGCTAGTGAAATTACTGGGCAAATGAGATTTAACATCTTATGTCTTAAGGTGACGAGCGCAATTATAGTGCTGCTCAGAATTTTTGTTTTTTTCAAGAATCCTGAGCGGCACTGCATTGTAATGGGTAGGGCGTATCAATTACCATCAGCTGAACGTCCTGCTCGTCTCGTCCAATATTTTCATAAAAAAAACTGTGTTTCGCCACACACTGTGTTGGCCATAACTGTATTAACAGTCTTAGTTCGTATATCTCTCGATTCTACGAGTTTAGTTTTCTTCAACACCTCGTTTCTTTACTGTGATTTAATTTTTAAAACAAGTTCCAAATTTGAATTCACACAATAAACAATAGAAGGTTTTAAATTGTTACATTATTTATGGCCAGTTCTGTTAGAAAAATGTAATGAGATTTTTGTTTTTTGCTTGTGCTGTGCGATCTTGTATTTCAAATTTCATAACACATTGGGTTGGTTTTCTTAAGTTTTAATTTATAATCCATTTGGAGTTCGATTATCTTACAGTTTAAATGATCTGCTAATTATTGGATGTTTTTATGATTGTTCCTAAACAAAAGGCTGTTCGTGAGAAACTGACAACCAAGTAATCTTATAAGAGTTTCACTTTTTTTTTGGATGTTCGGCTTATTTAACAAATATTGATTTTAGTTATTCATAGACTACGACATTGTTCTATATTTTTTTAATCAATTTTTACGACCAACAACAAAAATGATAGTCTACAACACTTAAGACTGTGCTGTCTCCTTTTTATGTTTTTACTTTTTAGTGTCAGTTAATAATAATAATATTTAATCAACGTGAATGAAAATTCCTAAAAAAGCCGAACACTAAAAACAATTATATCCACGTTGACAAAAATTTTCATAAAATGAAAACTACTAGGACAAACTATGGACAATTTTTATGGGACCAAATGGCATCTATTCCGCATCGAACTAAAGAAGATTACATAAATCGGATCATAAATCTCAGAGTAATTGGTGTACAAATATAAAAAAAACCCGATGGAATTGAGAACTTCCTCCTTTTAGAAGTCGGTTAAAAATAACGCTCAATTGTTTGAAAACACAAGTGACAAACTAACGTTTAATTACACGAAGCACCTATGTAGTTCTTCAATGAAATCTTCAGCGTAAAGGCAACGCACTCACAAGTTTGGTTCTAGTCTCAAATGGTCACGGGTGACGGGCACAGAAAGCCGTTAAAGGTGATGCTAAATATTAATTATAGTTGGGCGTGCTGAGTGTCATGTCGCTTTGACGAACGAGCATGACTCTGAGATCATAATATCGTAGAGCTTACTGCTTAGTCAATGCACGTTCGCGCGCGAGGAACGTTACAAACGCGAAAAAGTCGAGTGCG
The DNA here is from genome assembly GCA_949711755.1 of Leptidea juvernica. NCBI lineage: Eukaryota > Metazoa > Arthropoda > Insecta > Lepidoptera > Pieridae > Leptidea > Leptidea juvernica. The sequence goes on from CATIXQ010000011.1 coordinate 2,663,804, forward strand.
GGTGTTCATTTAAATCGTGTGTTTAGTTTGCTGTTTTATCTAAACTTTAAAGTAGATTCTAAGGTGCTATTCGTACATTTGCTGGTTGGCAATTACATAATATAAATAATATGTTAACACATGTTTCCTTAATAATAATTACAATATATTATATCATTTGGAATCAACTTATTTATCTACAGTACATATTCAATTTAAGCTACTAATTTTGTTTCATGCGTGACTTTCATATTATCATAATTTATTTATTATGATGGTCATGTTCAATAAAAAAGGCAGTTACGTGGTAGGTATTAAAATAATTTTCAATAATTCATTTATTTGACGTAAACATTCATTTCTATGATCAGATGCTTTGTTTTTGTGCTTAAAGTAAATTTTCTTTATATATAAGCATTATTAGTATAAATTCGCGACTAAGAGCAAATAAAGAAACTAATACAATATTTAAAAAAAAATCAGTTTCGTGTTAAATATTTACCGTATAAAAGGCGATAAAATATCAGTTTACAAAACAATATTAATTTAATGGGTCACAGTTCTGGACTTTAATATATTTTTTTAACATTTTTACTAGTTTATTGACAGAAATTCAGAAAGCCATAAGACCGCCTTTATGCAATAAAATAAAATTGCAATTGTAACTTTGCTAGCTTTTAAAAATCACTCTATTTTTACCAAGAACTAGCTTTTCTCTAGCTTTTTAACAATAAATAACTTTTTTAACTATTCCTAAACTTAAACTAAACTTAAATTTATTTACACATTTTTAGGTTTTCTAAGGTTAGACGTATTAAAAAAAAACTACTCCCTAGATCTAGTTCAAATCAATTTTCGGTGGATGTTTGCATGGTAATGTACATCATATATATTTTTTAGTTTTATCATTCTCTTATTTTAGAATATACACAGATTTTACCACTTTGGATTTTTATCGCGAAAACTATTCGGTTTAGAAAAAAATTATATCAAAAATTTCAATATCATATTTGAATACCTATCCATAGATGACACGTGGGAATGATGAAAAAATATTCTTTAGTTTCAGTTCTAAGTATGGAGAACCCCCAAAATTTATTGTTTAAAAAATTTCACATTTAAATCCCGATGAGATTTCATTTGAAAGAACAGTTTAAGTCGAATTTTATTTTTTAATGAAAACAAAAAATAATGTCAGTGATGTCGTAACTTGTACCATAAATAATTAAAAAAAAATATTTGACCTAAATATCCTGAAGGTCATAACGGTTCGATTGTATTTTAATTTTATCTAAGTACTTTTAATTCAATGTTGACAAGTTGATGACTCTAAAATATTTAAATTTATTCATATATTTATTAAGATATCTCACCCGATTTTTTTAGAATTAGTCATCAATGAATGAGTGGGTAAATTTTGATGAGAGGCGATCCGATTAAAAACACTGCATGTTATCATCATACAATTGAAATATTATTAACTTTTAATAGGATAAAATCTGGATTCTTGTCATTCACAGATAAGAAATTGAGATTGAAAGCGTCTGTTAGACATCTCTGCCAAATAAATATTTAAGAGATTTCCACGTATATAGTCACTCATCACATTATCTCTGGAACCATAAGCCGTAGAGACTTAAAATTTGGTAGGAATATTCCTTTCGCCGAGTAGACGTCAGCTAAGAACGGATTTTACGGAATTCCACCCGCAATTTTTTTTATTATGAACAGAACAACGTCTGTAGGTTCAGCTAGTATCAAATAATTTAATTGAATATTTAGCTTTATATTTTTCAAAATTCAAACAAATCCATTTAAAAATTATTAATATTTACGGAAAACTGACCAACAGTACTAACTGTAAAAACTTGGAAAAAGTTTGAAAAACAAAACTGAAATCATTAATATTTATTTGTATGAGAGTAAACAGTTTATTTATAAAATATTAATAATTAATAGAATACAAAATGAGCTGTATAGAAAACAATAGAGCAATATCTTATAACAATAGAATTACAAACAGCCTAAATACATAATGTTCTATACTGCTTACTTTGTTTAACATATAGGTTAAGTAGTCCATTAAAAAAGTGTTTAGTTGCACTAGGAAACTAAACACTTTTTTAAAGAATTTTAGTAAAACTTAGTGTATTTTAGCACGGAGAGTTCCGTACTTCACTTTACTTTGAACTGTACTTTGTGTTATATATTAAAAAAAATATATTTTTTTAATACTCTTTTAAAAGAAACTTTAAATTTTTATGTAGTGAGCATTTTGAAATTATCCGTTATAGTTTTATTATTTTTTGTGATAGCGGCAATAGTAGAGATCATACTATCTATATTCAACGATATTATGATGTACAGCCCGCTTGCAGACAGATTGACTTGAATAAACAATGGATTCTTTCTAATAAGGATCGCATTGGTTTTTTGAAAGAACCCTTAAAACAACAAAACACTGTTAAATGTGTGACTGAATAAAAACACTAGGTTAATTTATGTTAAGGCGCGGACTGACTAGGATTGTAAACTCTACAACCAACCATACAATATTTGTATTCATCATGTGGGTATTCCGCAAATGGGCATTTATTTTACTGATTTTCTTTTGTTTATTCAAAATTTACACATTAAATTGAAAAATTACTCGGTTTAAGTTTTAGAAAAGTACTAATTCTAGTAAATTCTTTAAAAAAAATGTTGTTATAGCTGAAAATTCGGAGATGTTTGACTCCAAAGTTTATTTTTGGGAAGCTACTTCCAAATTTTTTATTGGATATATCAAATTATATAATAATATTATATTCGGTTCAAAATTTTCTTTAGGTCCGTCTTTGTGTAAATTATTTTTTGCGTCGGAATATTTTCATTGCGTTATGTTGTAATCGACTCTCTAAGAAACCAAATTTTGTGGATATTGAGGTGTGACCGCGCCTTAAGCATAAATCTTAAATTAAGCATAAATATTAGTTGCGTGACAAATGATGGCACGTCAAATGCCGTGAACAGAGTTGAAATATTAATATTCAACGTTGATAATTTCTAGCTTTAAAATTCATGAAACCTAGTTGAAATGTGTCAAGGTGAAGTTCCAACAGTACTGTGCTAATTTAATTCGTTCACATAATATATTTTACACACCTGAATACAAGCTAAACCGAGGAAAATTTTATTGGTTTTGATATAGCGGCTAACTTCGGTTTATCATTTACATTTTTATTACTTAATTATTAAAATTATTGGATTCCCAAAGGACCTGGATAAAAAAACGTTTTCATCATCAACTTAATATGTCCTGATGAATGTAATATTGTTTGCGAGTCTTATAAGCGTCCGGCCCGCAAGCTAGAAAGGGGGTTACGATTTGGTATCATAGAGATGGCATCAGAAAGCAGGAAGGATGACCAAAGATGAGATAGGATGACGTTATATATCTAGGGGGCATAATTGCGAATTGCGAAAGACAGAACTCAATGGAAACAGATGGAACAGCCATTGCCAAACATCACGCTGCTAAGGCACATTTTCTAAAAGGAAAGATAATTTTGATCGGTTTTATGTTTGTTATTGATTATATTTTTTATTTTGGGTTCATTATTCCTCTTCTTCGAAATAAAACGCTTTTTATTTTATTAGCTTAGTAAAAAAAAAGAGATTCTGATATTCGGTTGCGATGCCATGTTAGTTTTATTTCTAAGCAAATACGCTAAAAATTCAGTTTTTACTACACGATTTACGCATGCTCAAGTCTCAGTAATGAAATAAAAACCTTTCAAGTTGTAGAACAATATGGGCGGTGATTTTCTCTGTTACTGTATGGCCACCACATAAAATCTGAATAAGGAGGTGATAGGAATATAATAAGTGCCAATTCCTTGCGGGGCAACTACGCCTATATAGCTATAGGTTGATGAACTAGCAATGTTTAACGCGATTATATCCCATCTAGTTCCTTATTATTTGAATTTCTATGGGACATCCGCATGCACAATTGAGCTCGTATTCCATTTAAAATAGTATTTCATTGTTCTACAATATACCAAATCCAAAATATTAACAAAATATATTCAATCGTGTTAACATTAAAACTGTTGTTTAGCCGATGACAAAATCACGTGGCGATTTAGTTAATGGTTTCGGTCGTTTTGCCGGTGTCGCTATCACAGCGATAACGTCAACAACCATAAATAGCGGGTGTATGTACTCTGTCAACTTTGGCTAAAACGGGCTTAGCACACGTCACATGACGTCACTCGGGAGCAAAGAAGCTAATCTAGGTTTTAGATAATTCGTCTTCGATAACATTTACTTTCTGATTAAGTTTAAATGGTAAAGTCATGGTCAAATTTGCAAAAAGAATCTTGGTGGGGAAATTACGGAGATTTATTACTATTTTGGTTTTATACAATTTTATAATTATGTTTCTGGGTGCAATATAAAACTTAAAAATTAATGTTTTTTTTTAAATACAAATAACTCATTACTTCGTAAACAAAAGAGATTGGAGACATGACCAGTTCACAGTACGTATTATTATATCGAATATAAAGCCATTAGGAATTAATATTAAATTAATCTTGAAATAGCAAGAAGCTACACATTCGCATACTAAATATTAACTTTTAATATTATTAATTATTTAATTTTATTTGTAAATAGTTTTATTCGTAAAAGATCATATTTTACCAGCTTAAGACTTCTTTGTACAGGATGCCCGGTAACTGAGTACCACTAGGTTGGTAACATCTCTTATGTCTCAAAGTGACGAGAGCGTTTGCTTTGTAATACGTATGGATAGACTATTTTTTTTTAATAAATTTAATATTTTCTTTTATATTTCACGAGATCGTCACGAACCTATGAATTTCACTTTTTCTCATAAGAAAACTTAAGTGTGCTTAATAAATTTTTTTTTGCAATTAGCTCTAAGGTTTTTTGCTTGGCCATGGCGATATTAGTCTTGTTCGCAAATCTTTGAAGTTGATCTTGACAAATCAGTAGTCATATTTCAAACGCGGCTCAACTAATTATAGGTGTTGTAAAAGATTGATTAATTAATTATCTCTATCATATCTGCGCCGCAGGCTGTGTCGTGGTGAAATAAAATTGTGCTTGCATAATATTATGATTATAACATGTTTATTAAAATAATAACAGTTACATTTGGTCTTTCAACAAATAAATTGCCTGTTTAATTGACATTAGTTCTTCATCAACATCCATGACTCGGAAACAAACATCTATATTCATCATATAAATGCTTGCAACTACCGGGATTCGAACCCGGGACCTCTAGCTTAGTAGGTAGGATCGCTAACCACTCGGCTATACAGGTTGTCATTAATGATTGGTCTCCACTGCACTACAACTAAAAAACTTCAAACTTTTAGATACAGCAACTACCTAAGCTTTTTTATTACGGTGACTGTTAGATGTTTGTGTACGTGACATTAAGACACTGAATGGCATCTTTAAAATTTTGTAACATACACTTCGTGCTATTTTAAATAGTAATTAATGAAATACAAAATAATTTCTGATGATATGTGATCTTTGTCTTTCTTGTAGTATTATTTTTACAAAGTTTTACTATGCAACCTTTAGTTTCAATTATTAGCAAAGTTTAACAGAACATGTGGCACGTCAACGTCAACATTGTTCGAGACTGGCTCGAGTACAACCACTTGGGCGTAGTATTAATTGCCGCAATTTGCGACTACGCCTGCGGTATCTAGTTGGAACGCAGCGGAGACCAATCCTTAATCTAAAACTGTACAATACTCGATCGGAAAACCTTACAAGGTGTAAATAGTCACTAGAAGCGATACATGTACAGATCCGCTTGGATAATAATCCAAGCTGATCTTATAAAACATAACATATTAATTATATAGGGCACTCAAAGTACACACATTCCACTAAATAAACACATCTGACAATGGGCAAAATAGACAGTCCAAATAAAGGCAAAAAATGCATTTATTTTCTCCAAATTGATTCCTTTACAATTCTTTTTGATGTCATTTCTAATATACTAGACACTACTACCGCTTCGGAAACAAATGACGCTCTGAGAGAGAAGAAGTGGCGCAAGAAACTCTCCCAGCATACTTTTTTTGCGCTCTGTTTAATCAAATATACATTATTGTGTACAATAAGATAGATTATGTATAATCTAGTCCCAGGCTGTCGGATCATTCCATTGTCGGATTTCATCTGTGGAGTAGCAGGATTAACGACAGAGCCATTTTTAGTAAGATATTTCTTTAAAAGATGAAACGGTTTGAAAACAAATAAATTTTCCAGTTTCACACATCTGGCATTGTTGTCAGATTCCATTCGAAATTTTTCCAAAGAGTTTTACAAGCAAGTTTAATGATATCTCTAGAAGCGATATGATAGAGTTTGAAAATAAATAAATTTTCCAGTTTCACATAACGCTTTGGGCATGTGTCCAAGACGCGGTATACATGTCTAGGTCATCAGCGCTTGGCTCGTTTAAAACTGACTCGTAATCTAATGTTATTTACCTGTAACATACGTTTCAAGTAATAGATTGATGAATGTCAGATACCACGTGATAAGGTATCATAGGAATGATAAGAAAATGGAAATAGTCATGCATTATTATTAGGTTTAGTACAATGATTTCCTTGTTTTGGGTTCCGTACCTACTCAAATGACTACCATCAGAAACCCTTTAATAAGACTCCGCTGTCCGACAATCTACAAGGTAACTCTTTTATCAATTATGCCTACTAATCGGCTAAGTCGAGTAAGTAAGTCTTTTGTGGGGGCGATGTATGTGCTTTTACAATAAGATCAAAGAAAATGTTCAAAACAAAAGTCTTAAGATATTCAAAAGAATTGTTTAAAAGTTTAAATGAAACGTTTGGGTGGATAATGATGCAACATATTGGGAATGGAGCGACCGCCCTCAGGCTATTAAATAATAAGTTTAATTGTACAATATTACTTTGTTAACATATTTTTTGATGGAAAAAAAAGCCCGCTGAGTTTGTTGCGCCCATTCTTGTCAGGTCTGAGGCATTATTTTTGCAATGGGTAGTTTTTGAAAATATTTGAATTTGATTATTATATACCATTTGTTATGTTTTTAAAGTGATAACCTTCACTTCTAGGATTAATACACAAATAAAATTTGAAAACAAAATTTTAATACGATGCGGGATTCGAACCCACGACCTCTGTCGTTCCGTGCCAGTGCTCTGCCAACTGAGCTAACCGTTCGAGTGACGAATCGTCATAATATCTTGTATGCTTTGTTCAACTCTCAGGTCGTGGCTCATCTAATCAAATTTTATTTGTGTTTTAATCCTAGAAGTGAGGTTTATTACTTTAAAAACATAACAAATTGTTTAGATTTACAAGAGCGACATCTCAAGGCAATTTCCTAATATGCAAATATTGGGGTTGAGCAGGTTATCAACTGTAAAGTAGATCCTGTAGATGAAGCCACAACCTGAGAGTAGAACAGAGCATACAAGATTTTATGACGATACGTCACTCCAACAGTTAGCTCAGTTGGCAGAGCACTGGCACGGACCGCCAGAGGTCGTGGATTCGAGTTCCGTGTCGTTCATAATATTTTGTTTTCAAATTTTATTTGTGTACTATATACTAGTTGCTGCCCGCGATGTGGTCCGCGTGAACCTACATCTAGCATGATACTATTATTATTAAGATAGTTAATTTCATGTTAGTTAGGTTTATTTAAATCCTGTGTTTTTATCACATTAAAACTAATACACACAGACTTACCCACATTCCCACCTTCACACTCATACACACACACACACACAAACACACACACATATATATATATATATTAACAAGCATCTGTCCGAATATAATCGTGGTGTTATACTGTCTTTTTTAGGCCTTAAAAATGATAATCCACTTTTGGGTGTCAGATAATATTTATATGTATTATTTAAATATCTTTAAGTGCTGTGGATTATGTATAAATAAATTATGTACCTACCCTATATGTTGTTCCGAACCCTTTTTAATATTCAGCAAATTTAATTAAATTTAATCGGTAGTTTTTGCGTTTAGCCCAGACATACAATATGCAGACCAACTTACAAAAGAGAAAAATTGTACAAAGTACTATTTTGGGTTCGGTATTGTTTGTAAAACACAGCAATTCCTTTTTTTTGTAAATCTTCAAAGTACAGTTCAACTTTGTTCAAGAACTTTATTCTCATTACGAACATATATATGATCAACTTAGTGACGATTTTATTATTTTAAGTAGATTTGTAAAAAAATATTAAAAGTGACCAAATGTTCCTCTCCTCTGTAGCATGACTCAAGTTTATTGCATAAATACAACACATAACAAACGATTTATTTGAAAGACATGTCGTGGTGTCCTAAATATTTTGTAGATATCATTTACACTGACTTGATAACCTTTTCAATAAAGCTTAAAGCTTCATTGAGTTGACACAAGTATATAATATACACAGTTGACAACCAATAGGATAGCCCAATGGTTAGTGACCCTGCCTACTGAGCTAGAGGTCCCGGGTTCGAATCCCGGTAGGTACAAACATTTATATGATGAATGTGAATGTTCGTTTCCGAGTTATGGATCATTATAAGTATTTATGTATGTGTATGTGAGTATATTGTATTCAATATATCGTTGTCTTGTACCCATATACCTAGTTTGGGGCTAGATAATTTGTGTAAAAGTGGGTCAATATATTATTATTATTATTATAGTTATAGAACTTCAGTTAAGTAATATCATCATTGTGCAACTAAATATCTTATCAATCAAGAACAATAAAATTTAATCAAGCTGAATATATTTTTAGAATTGATATATTTATTACTATTGCATGTACCTACATTCAGGTAGACGTATGAAGCCGTGGTATCTGATGATAATTAATAAGATTACGATAAACTAATTACTCTTAAAATATTATTGATTAAAATGCTTAGATTATCTGCGTTGCACGCGGTCAACTAGATCGAACTGATACTGGGGTGCACCAGACCAGAGATGACAGCAATTCTCTATATATGGCACGACCTGCGTTTTGTAGAGCGCTAGAATGTGGGCTGGTTTGAAGCATTGCCGTGCTCTATTAATGACACCCAGCTTCTTCGAAGCCGATTTGGCTTTAACTTCCAGATGACCGCGGAATTGGCAATCGCTCGAGATTTCGAGACCCAGTATTCAGATACTAGGCGAGGCTTTCACACCTCTCGTGTTGTTGAAGAGCGGTGATATGAAAAATTTGATTTTTTTTGTGGTAAACGCGCAAACATGAGTCTTCTGGGGGTTAAATTGAACATGGTTCAATTTATCCCATTCCGCGACCTTCTCAAGAGAGGACTTGACAGAATACACTAGTTTCTCCAGGCACTGATCGACGATTTCCCGAGAGAGACCTGCATGGCCCGTGTATTCGGTATCACCAGTGCTGACGCCTGCATAGCAATGTATGTTGGTGTCCAACTTATCATTGATATGCAGAAGAAACAGTGTAGGAGATAGCACACAGCCTTGGGGCACTCCAGCGTTCACGGGCTTCGGGTTCGAGCAAAAACCGTTGACAACGACCTGTATGCCCATTTCATTGTTTTATGCTTATATGGATAGAACTATAAGATAATAGAATAAACTATAAAATTTATTTGTTTATACTTAATTGTATCAATACATTTTTGATTTATTATGTGTTCGTCATTCTTCTATTACGGGTCAGCGTTGTATAGGGCTAAGCAGGTTGCATTAAAATAAAAAAAATAAAATAAGCCTTTATTGCTGTTCACAAATATTATAAATGATACTTAACTAAATATAAACTTAAATCTAAATTATATGCTAGGTTAAACAGCTTGTCTTTCGACAAAGGCCTCCTCTAAAGATTTTCACGCCTCTCTGTCTTTCGCTATTTGGATCCATTTAGGTCCAGCTACTCTTTTTACTTCATCTTCCCAGCGTTTAGTTTGTCGCCCTTTTCTTCTACTACCATCTCTTGGATACCAGTCGGTTATTATTTTTGTCCATTTATCTTGTTTTTCTCTTAACATATGTCCTATCCATCGCCACTTTAGTGTTCTGCATATTGATTTGCCTCTCTTGCAGGTTGCATTAAACTACATTAAATTTTTCTATTTCGGACGAGATGTTCAGCAAATATTTTTTAAAATCATATTGGGTATAATTCACAATATGCCCCTAGTTTAAGTGTAAAATTAAAAATGATATAATAACGAAATATTTTTACTGTTGTTCTAAAAAATGTAAGTGGATTATATACCCTCCATTATCATTTCCTATCGATGATACTGCTGATAGCAAATGTACATTAATAGCAGTTTATTACTACAAGGTGATTCCTATATACGTTATGTTGAATTAAAAACATAACCATCATTGTCTAACCTGTTCTTTACAGTCAAGTGTATTACTTAGCAAAGTGTAGTTTAAAGTGGTTTGAATTCGTAACAGTGATAAAATGTCTCATACACATACAACTCAGTGTAAAGTGGACCATTATTATAAACTGGAAAAGAAGTATATGGACTTAAAGAGACTGGTGTTAGAGAAGACAGAAGAGCTGAAAAAAAGGGATAAGATCATAGCGAAGCTTGAAAATGATATAGACGAGCGAGATACGACGATACGGTATTTAAAGAATGAGATTGACAAATTCCGTCAAGTTGTCAAACCGTTGACTAGACAAATGATAGATATGCAGAGAAGTGGTGTTGAGGTGGAAGATGAATGTTTGGTGATCAGAACTCCGGGATTAGAAAATACAAGAATACTTCCATTAGGAGAACCCAGGCTGAAGAGGACAGCTATATCCGCTGAGCCGTTATCGTCCTTGAATCAGGATAATGAGATGAAACTAGTCAAAATATCCAAAAGTCATAAGTAAGTAAAGTAAATTTACAAAAATCGTAGACAAAATAATTTCACTGCTTGAAAAAGCAACATTTCATTTGAATAGTTTTAGTAAATAGTATCAACTAGATTTTACATCAGAATTCTGAATAAATATTACCTAATTAAACTTTCGTCTTTGGATCAGGGTAATGAGATGAAACTAGTCAAAATACCCATAAGTAAGTAAAAATTTACAAAAATCGTTGATAAAAAAAGTTCACTGCTGGAAAAAGCAATATTTCATTTGAATTGTATTAGTAGCACCAGTGGGAGGCTCCTTTGCACAGGATGCCGGCTAGATTATGGGTACCAAAACAGCGCCTATTTCTACCGTGAAGCAGTAATGTGTACATTACTGTTTTTCGGTCTGAAGGGCGTCCTAGCTAGTGAAACTACTGGGCAAATGAGACTTAACATCTTATGTCTCAAGGTGACGAGCGCAACTGTAGTGCCGCTCAGGATTTTTGAAAAATCCAAAACTGCATTGTAATGGCGTATCAACCATACCATCAGCTGAACGTCCTGCTCGTCTCGTCCCTTATTTAAAAAAAAACGTAGATAGCAATGGCGTTCTATATATACATATAGCATTAACTCAAATTTTATATTTTAAATCAATATTCGTTGCAAAATACAAATTTATATCAATCTTTGACGTGTAAGATAATATTTGCAATTGCAGCGTATCTAAGCGCGATTTACAATCGAGTGTTATTGCTGAGATCTAAATAGTGTATTTAGGTCATATTTCTACCATTTTAAAAGTAATTACATCAATATTTCATTCAAAGCGATCGCAATATCACATAAATCTTTTATTATAAATATGTACTGTGCAGTATTTGTGTTGCTATTCATCAATCAGTGTGAATTTCTCTCACATGGTGCTGTAGGCTGTCAGTTGGAGGTCAACATGTGTTAGCCTGTGTGCCTTCACTCGAGACACATTTGGTATTGCATTCGAACTTATATAATGTCCTCGCCTTCGGCTGTGCATGACTCGAATGTTATACATGTGATGGCTTGTTTCAAACAATAGTATTGTTCGTTGAATATAGGTTACATATTTGTTTTATTGAAGTTATACTTCTTTAGGCGCGTTATGAAAAAATTATGAAATTTTAAGATGCGCGCGCATCACTGTAACACAAAACTAATAGGTTGACGTTGGTTGCTAAAATTTTCTGACATTTGCGTCATTCGTCATCGTCCAATTATTAAGACAGGCAAAGGGGCCTTATGAAATAATGAATTGTCAAAGCCATCTTTGCATGAGTTTTACAAAATTGTTCTTTCTAAAAACGTAGAAGAAAAGAAGAATAAATCATTTTAATGATTTTTGCTTCGTTAGGCCCAAAGAGTATAATAATATATACCTAGGGAAAAGAGAGCCCTCTCTACGCATTATGAGCTGTCTATTTGAAAACTAGCGCCATCTGGAGATTGGCCCCGAAAATAACTATATAAAAGCTCGAAATTATAAAATTCATTTTTAATGTTGTGACGCAATTAAATAACTAACTCCACTTTTTTACGTAGGTACTGAAATTTTTTACCATGTTGAAATTGCGCTTAGAGTTAGTTATTTAATTTTGCCACAACATAGAACTTAAAGGATAGATTTAGTAGTGTACATATGCAAAATGGAACACGAGAGCTACATTCATGCGCTAACGCTAGAAGTAGCCGCCATTTTATGACCAGTGGGCAGTGACACAACTAAAGAAAAGTTGAAAGGTTTCAAAGCGAGTGACAGCTGACAAAACTTTCATTTTCGGGCCAAATAACAGATGGCACTACAGTCTTCTGAAAACGTCACTATAAGACGTCTGTCCCACCCCTGGTTAGGCCAAAGAAGTATAACTTCTTGTGTGCATACATAAGCACACACTATTTTATGCTCATTGATTTTATTTTTATATCGAGACTATATTTTTTTTGTTTTAATCAGCGTTTTCGGCCTAGTATCACGTAATATGATGAAAAGTATAATGATCTTTAAATACAGTAATCTATTGTTGGTATGGAAAAAATATGCGCGTCAGTAGGATCATATTTTAAATCTCTTATGTATAAAATATGTATATCTGTCTAATCTATCACAATTAACATGATAAAGAATGTTTTATTTATTTCTGTACTTGTAATATAATGTCAGATATTATTCGTAATACTACAGTCTCGTTCTCATGTGCTGTTGATTTAAAGAAAATAACTGTAAATGTTTTTATTTTACTAAATCATGTTGAGTTTCAAGTTGCTCCTTTGCACCACAACGGCACCTTTTTCAGCCGTGAAGCAGTAATGTGTAAGCATTAATGTCTTTCGGTCTTAAGGGCGCCCTAGTTAGTGAAATTACTGGGCAAATGAGACTTAACATCTTATGTCTCAAAGTAACGAGCGCAGCAAAATTTTGAGAGGCAATACGCCTCTCAAAATTTTTGTTCGAGACCTTCGATTTGTTTTTGAAGTCGATTGAAAAAGAATTGTGTTCAGATCTGATACTCATCTGAATCTGTTTGTTTACCGATTCCTGCAGAAGGCATCCTAAAAGTTAATGTTCCAATAAATCACATGCTATCTTTTACTGTCAAAATGAAAAAGAAAGTGAGAATTAATGAAACATATAGCCGAATGGTTAGTGACCCTGACTACTAAGCTAGAGGTCCCGGGTGCGAATCCCGGTAGGTGCAATCATTTATATGATGAATATTGATGTTTGTTTCCGAGTCATGGATGTTTATATCTATTTATGTATGTTTAAGTAAGTATATTGTATTAAATATATCGTTGTCTTTTACTCATAGTACAGGCTATGCCTAGTTTGGGGCAAGGTAATTTGTGTAAAAGTGTGTCAATATTATTATTCAAACATTAAATTTAAGAATGCTTTCTGCAACTATCGGTTAGACAATAAAACAAACGAAATTTTTATTCAAAATAGGATTTAAAATCACTTATTGAACGTCAAAATCTACCACCCATTCAAAAGAGACTGCCTCAGACCTGAGAAGAATGGGCGCAAGAAACTCAGCGGACTTTGTTTTTTTTTAAATATAAAATATGGATTACAATGTAATATCGTACAATAAACATTTATAATTAAAGAGCCTGAGGGTGTTCGCTTTATTCCCAGTCCGTGGTGTCATTAAGAAAATCGTTTATGCTATAATAACCTTTCCCACACAAACGTTTTTTAACAATTCTTTTAAATTTCGTAACACATTTGTTTTGTACATTTTCTGGGATCATATTGTAGAAGTATATACATCGCCCAACAAAAGACTTACTAACTCGACCCAACCGAGTAGTAGGCGTACATACATACATTATTCGAAAACTATGAAATGTATGGGGCCATTCGGGTAACCCTAGGTATGTTCTACCTGTGGACAGCCTCTTGACATTTTTGACACAAAAACTGCAACTATCAACTGATATAGCCTTGTCTAAACAACTAGTAATTAATTATAATACTACTACATTAATGCGAGTGAACTCGAGGACCAAGTACAAGTCTGGATTGACGGGCTCGGCCTGATTGCAATTAATGGAGTTTATTCGTTTTAGTTTAGAGGTTATTGTCATTAACATTCATATTGCTGCTAGATTATTCTATATAACATACACATTAATTATATTGCCTGTTAGACTGTTTCTAATGTGAATGTGTAAGTAATAATAAACGGTCTATACATTTACGAAATGGCAAAATTTGTGAAGAAAATTCACAGTGTGCTATACTTACAGCAAAAACATATGACCCACAGTACTTGAATACTTATTTGTTAAGAAAAATTCAAATCTATTCACTCGAATGGGCGACTGTTCTTTGTTTCCATCGCGTGATCCTACGAGACTTCGAGTACCCCACATTAGAACCACTTTGTACCAAAAAAACTGTCATGCTATGTGTGTAGAGATATTTAATAAATTGCCAAAATAAATAAGAGAGGTGACAGTATTGAATAGATTTAAATTTTAATTATTAACACTATTTAAAATATTGTTTTTATTCCATAAATGAATATTATCAAACGAAGTGGTAACTGGCACCAATACTATTTTTACCAATAATATTATATTATTTTGTTGTGATTATTTTTACTACATTATATCTTAGCATTTCATTTATTATTGTATTGCAGGGTCTTTTAAGTAGGCTTAACGTTGATTAAATTAAGTGTAGCAGTAATTATTAATTGTGTTAGGTTTATAATAATGTGAAGTGAAACCAAAAAAATATTTGCATATCTGTCAAGACGAAACATGTGCCTGCTTTTAAATTTGTAACAACTTTACTTGTGAATGTTTCTGGCAAATAAAGAACTTGACTTTGACTAAGGAAAGCTGATAGGTTAGTGACTAGAGTCGTTCCGCATAGCACTTTATTTCAGAATAATTGCTTCTCGATGGGCATGAACATTTTCAATAAGATCCCTGATTCATTTAAGTTGTTACCTTTTTCAAGATTTAAAGTAGCCTTACACAGTTGGCTTCTTCAAAACACATTTTATTCTATAGAAGAGTTGTTTGACCACAAAGAGTAAAGGATTTTGACATTGCATTCTAAGTGGATTATTCTTTTCTTGAATTTAATTATATCAAATTATAATTTTGTATAAATATAAAATAAATTAATGTGTATTGTAATAAAAATTTTGCATGCTATAAAAAAGTTTGAATGCTATTGGTAATGGCAAAATAGGAGATACTTTAAGCTATTCTAAGACCAAATTTTGTACCACCCTATTAATTAGCAAATAAATAAATATGAACATGAATATGAATAGCATTTTACTAAATGCACATTTAAATGTTTGGTACTTATACTTAGTGGCTTTTTTTGTCTGATTGTAGCGGCTATTCTCCGATAGGTGTCAGTATCGATTTTGACGTGATTTATTTAACAAAATAAGTTAGGGTACACGCAGTACAAGTCGTATAGTTTATATAGTTATGTATAAAATTGTGTTTACTATATAATTAATTTTAAATCATATTACAAATAAAATTAATTTTATTTACATAAGTTTTGAGTTAGGGCCACCAAGTTATTTTTTATCAATAGGACCATATTGCAACAACACTTGGTACATCATTTCGTAAAGGGGCTTTGACACGGGGAGAAGAAAGTCCTAGCCTATTTAATGTCATATTATATTTAAAGTGGCCTGCGCAGAACCAGACATGAACCATGCATCATTATTCTCTACATAATCTACTATATATTATAGTAAACGTTCATTGTGATAGAAGCCTTAATATATCTCTTGAATTTGTACTCAGTGAGTCCTAGTATACTGTCTGGTATTTTATTGTAAAATTTTGTACCAGGACCTATGAAGGAGGGCACACGTACCTAACCTAAGTAATGGCACGTACAGTTTATTCTTTCTTCTTGAATTAAATGAATTTAATCACAATTTTTCTTGAATTCGGTTATAAATTTTCTAAATACATTTAATTCATATAATATATTATGTATTGTGAGGAAGGGCTAGGATGTTAATCAACTTGAATGTTTCCCGAAGTGAGTCTGTTGTTCGTATATTATAAATTTCTCTAATAGCCACCTTTTGGAGCACAATAATGCTATGATCATGCGCAGCATTATTCCACAATAACAATGACATAATGTTATGGAAATACACAAAATAGAACAAATGAGCTGTATTCACATCAGTCAACTGTCTGATCTGTTCATACAGTGCTATATAATTATCTCTTTTTTAATTTCATATACTTATCGAATTTACTCTTATATACTTCTATATACGTCTTAGATATAAATAATTATGTTACAATTACCAATCCAGAATCTTCCTTTACTTTGTAATCCAAGTATAATGTAATATATGAAAAAACTTTTTGTGGGTTACATATTATAATACTTTTTTAGATAGATTAATAATAATTAATTTTATATTTTTCTTTACAGATCGCGGGAGCTTATCAAGAGTGCTATTCTGGACAACGATTTTATGAAAAATTTGGAAATGACACAAATACGAGAAATCGTCGATTGTATGTATCCGGTAGAATATGCAGCCGGGAGTGTTATCATAAAGGAAGGCGACGTTGGCAGCATTGTATACGTTATGGAAGGTAAGTTAGGTGCAGCGCCATCTATTGTTGAGTGGAAAAAATCCTTGGTTTAGTATAATGCTGCCATCTGTTACCATACACTGGTACTAATAATATACATTTTTTCTATTGTTATCAAGTAGTATACAGTGTTTCTAACAGATGGCGCAAACTTCAAACCGAAATTGATAATGTACTGGAGATATTTTTTTTGTGTTTAACTTCATAATAATAGTTCATGCTGTCATGTTTGGTCAATCAGATCCAAAACGGTAACACACTTGTATCTTGCAATTTGATTGCATATAAAGCATCTTCGATAGTACCTTGAAAAGTACAAAAATTACGAAACATCTAGTTTCTGATATTATTTTAGTAATTATTCATTAACACTCTAGAAAACTGACTCTAGTAAAAAGAATATTATGCATTCTTGACTTTCCCTACATGCGGAGAAAGCAGAAAATTATCATCTCTAACATTTTCTTACTATACGCTATGCAGCGTCGTAAAAGGCTAAACGCATCATGTGGGAAAACTCGTTGTCCTTATAAGGTTTAAACGTACAATTTACATTAATTAACGCGATGGTATCTCATAATTAATCTCAAGTTCTAAAGTTGTCCTGCTTAGTGCTGTCATTTTGTTGATCATAAAATTTCCAATATGTTTATAGTAAGTGGATAAATTAGTCAGCCTTAGAGTGATAGAGCGAGCTTACCTATTGTTCGGCGCTGTTTGTACACTTTTAAATATTATTAAGATCTATATCAAAAGAAAACCCAATCATAAATAATTAATTGTAACTCTTGATGAAGACGGAAAAACACCACCGACCGCACCGCGGTGTTAGAGCTAAGTATTAAGTACAGTTCAGACAGAAAACTGTTAGGCGAGCTCTGTTTTCGTTGGACGTCAGGAAGTCGAGCTGGCCGGATGGCATTTCTCTAATCGTGCTTATAACGTGTAACCCTGGGTTGACGCCATTTCATTCATCATTATCAGCCGGAAGACGTCCACTGCTGTACAAAGGCCTCCCCAAAGACCTCAACGAGGATTGGTCCTGCAGTGCTGCCCTAATCCAACGTTTTCCGGCGATCTTGACCAGATCGTCGGTCCATCTTGTATGGGGCTTGCTAACACTGCGACTTCCGGTACGTGGTCGCCATTCCAAGACTTTTCTGCCCCACCTACCATCTGTCCGTCGAACTATGTGCCCTGCCCACTGCCACTTCAGTTTCGCAATCATTTGGGCTATGTCGGTGACTTTGGTTCTCATACTGGTCTCCTCATTTCTGATTCGATCTCGCACGGAAACTCCGAGCATAGCTCTCTCCATTGCCCTCTGAGCGACCATGAGCTTTCTCATAAAGCCCATAGTTAGCGACCACGTCTGCGTACCGTAAGTCATCACTCGCAACACACACTGGTTGAAAAACTTCATCTTCAGATACTGAGTTGACACCGTTATGAATTCCAGCACTCATACTCAAAAGGCGTAGTCGTGGACTCATGGAAGTCACCCCTTGTCCATCCGAAGAACATAACAGGTCTATTGCCATTGCCCCCCTGCTGGCTGCCGGCTGCCGCTTTCAACAGAGCCTATACTTATCACAAGTAACAACCTCTATTGTAAGATTTCTCAGATCTGGTAATATTTCACAATTCAAACCAATTGCAAGAAGTAATTTCACTTCGTTCCACTTACTTGGATTGTCATATTGCCTGAATTATACTGATTTCTGTTTTTAGAATGGGTAAATTATCAACTGTTACCTCTCAATACATTCTTGAAGGTTACTTAAAGGCATAGCACTTTGGCGAATTTTCTAGAAACTGTCATAAGCATAATGTTTAAACCAGGAACAAACATAAACTTGTTATGCCTAATATTCGGTTAAGTTGAATTACTATTTTGTAGGGCGATGCATATTCTTTTCCAACATGATTTCAAAAACTTTTCAAAACAAATGTATTACGAAAATCAAAAGAATTGTTAAAAACGTTTAGGTATATTGTAAAGGTAACTTATTTATGTTATATAAATGACTTTTGTCTGATATATTGGGAATAGAGCGACAGCCCTCAGGCTGCTTAAATAATACATTTTATTGCTACGAAATTTAATAAAAAAAAACAAGTGCACAGAGTTTTTTACGCTCGTTCTTTTCAGGTTCTTTGGAGGCATAAAATTTCGAAAAGAAAATTTGTTAAATTTACATAATCAACTGTTTTGAATTTATACTTCTTTAGGCGCGTTATGAAAAAATATTGAGAGTGAAATTTTAAGATGCGCGCGCATCACTGTAACACAAAAGTAACAGGTTGAAGTTGGTTATTAAAATGTGTATTTTAAACATCGACAATTAACAATTAATACAACATTTGATACAATTCTGACAAATTACATTGATTCTTTGTTTTATTTATATAGAGCATTGGTAACAAGACCAAACCAAACCAAAGTACAGTAAAAGAATATTTAAATAGTTTTATAACTGTAGAATCACATTGACATAAAAGCAAAACATAATGACGTTTGTACCTTTTTGATGTTACAATTTACATAATGAAGATAAACTTCTTTGACTATTACGTTGCACGCGCACAACGACATCCAAAAATAGTTTTTGGGGTTTCTTCGTCCATTATAAGGACAGGCAAAGGGCTCAGGCTAATACAAGCCATATTCGTTAATATTCAATAATTTATTTCACGATTTTTACAATATTGTTCTTTCTACAAACGTAGAATAGCACGAGGAATAAATAATTTTGTTACGCCAAAGGAGTATAACTTCTTGCGTGCATACATAAGTATACACACACTTTTTTTTTTAAATAATATGACTTTTAATAAGTCAATCAATGCATCTAGGACGTTTTTAATTATTGAGTATGATTACATGAGCTTACTTGCGTTGGCTTGACATACTTATCTCAATGATGATCAGACCCGGAGATATTCAACGGAAATGCTCAATCTAGTGGTAAACCAACTGGAATTTTATGATGTTGAGACAGTTCATTTGCTTCCAGCCATTAAAAATTTGTTAAACAAATTATTTCGTAGCACTAATTCAAGTAAATTCATAGTGTAATAACATTAATCAAATAAAGTTTTTAGAAACAATTTTGACTTGACTTGAATATTATCGGCAATAACTCATCAACTTCCATATAATACAAATATAATAAATACAATATTTGTACCTTATATCACATATACGTCTAGATAGACTATGACAGCTGTGAAAACGTCAAAAAAAATGATTTTTTAAACTAAAAATAGAGGTTAATTCTAGTTTACCTCTATTTTTAGTTAGCCTATAAGAGACGTTGTGGTAATTTCATAACTGATAATTTAAAAAAGAATAGGGTGATAAAATCGAAACAGCTACTGAAGCGGTACGCAAAGGGAGGTCACAGACAAATTTTGTTTTCGGATGAGATTTTTTTTACAATTGAGCAACATATTATTGTTAAAATAAAAACAAAAGGACCGTATAAGCTCAAAGCTCTAAGGAAGCTTCCCCATTTGTCGACAGAATGCATCGTGGGCACTATCCTACTTCAGTGATGGTTTGGTGGGGTATTAGCTATGAAGGAGTGACTGAGCCATACTTTTGTGAAAAATGTTTCAAAACATCGGCACAAGTATATCAAGATACTATTTTTGAGAAGGTAGTGAAGCCCCTTAACAACACCATGTTCAATGACCAAGAATGGTCCTTCCAGCAAGACTCGGCGCCGGGTCATAAAGCTCGGTCTACGCAGTCTTGGTTGGAAACGAACATTTCACTTTATCAGAACTGAAGACTAGCCGTCGTCTAGTCCCGATAGTCGATTATGATTTATGTTCAGTTTTAAAGAGTACGGCGTGCTCTAAACGCCAAAATAATTTGGAGTCCTTAAAACAATCCGTACGATTGGCAGTGAAGAATTTTCCCATAGAAAGAGTGCGTGCTTCTATTGATAACTGGCCTCAACTTTTAAAGTACTGTATTCCAGCCAGTGGAAACTTCGAATATGCTTTTTATTCTTGCTAACAAACAGTTAAAGTTTGGCAAGTTATATATTATCATTATGTTAAAAGTGTACTTATAAAATTTAAATTAAAACAAATAAAATCTAAGAAAGTGACAGTTTCGATGGACTGTATCGTTATTTCTATGTGATCAAACAACAAATGTTATCGCTACTAATATTATATATGTGAATGTAAGTTTGTTTGTTACGCTTTTACTCCGGAGGTACTGAACCTGATTTTTGATAAAATTTACTTGTTGAAAAGCGATAGACTAGATCTTGGGAAGCGACATAGGCTACATTCTATCCCGGAAAAAACCCTGATTTTCACGGGATTTCTGAAAGACTGAAATGTACTTCGATGACCAATAGGATTCATATAATATGTTGCCAATGGAAGCGAAAACGGGAACCGGAACTGAAATAGGACATGAGATAATCTTCAATTACAAACTTGCTTATTACATTTTAAAACCCTTTATCTACGTGGACGAAGTCGCGGGCATCAGCTAGTATGTGTATAAGGTATGCCGTAATGAACCTAGAAAATTGAAAGTCATTCCTTGCGATTCGTATATACTTAAACCAATGAAAGTTAAACAAATATTCGCAAAAATGCTGATCATGGGCCAGTTAGTTATCTAAAAGGTTACTTTCATGCAAATATTATATTCAATAAAGTTAGCAGGAAACAAATTTTAACTTTATTTAACAAATTTTAAATTATTGTTTCATTTTAAAATATGACAGTTGTAGAAACTGCTAGTAGAAGTGAAAACTTAGAAGGTTTAGTATTATAATTTGAAATTTTTATGTTTAAAAACAAGTAATTTATCGAAGTTATATTTCTTTAAGCGCGTTATGAAAAAATGATTAGAGTGGAATTTTAAGATGCGCGCGCATCACTATAACAGGGTGAAGTTGGTTCCTAAAATTTTCTGACGTTTTCGATATTCGTTTTTTTTTATTTGCTTTCTTGTTTATAATAATAATAATACTAATAATATTGACACACTTATACACAAATTATCTTGCCCCAAGTTAAGCATGTATAGCCTGTGTTATGGGTTACAAGACAATGATATATTTAATACAATATACTTACTTAAACATACATATATTCATATAAACATACATAAATACATTTAAACATCCAGGACTCGGAAACAAACATCTATATTCATCATATAAATGCTTGCAACTACGGGACCTCTAGTTTGGTCCATTGTTTGGATAGGCAAAGGGTTCAAGCCCATACAGCCGTATTTGTTATTTAATAATTTATTGTCAAATCCATCGTTGCAAAATTTTTACAATATTGTTCTTTGTAGAAACGTAGAACAGCACGAGGAATAAATAATTTTAAGGAATTATGCTTTGTTAGGCCAAATAACTATAACTTCTTGCGTGCATACATAAGTACTTAAACACTTTTTTTTTAATTTCAATTTATTTTTAAAAAATCCATTCAATTTCACTTATAAGATATACACAGCACTAATGTTGCACAAACCGTCAGCTGTATAGCTACAGATATACTACTAAAAGCATTGATAAACAGTGATGCGAACTCAGGAGATTTTACCCATCCAAAAAGTGTGTATCTATATATATTTAAATATATTTTTTAATTATTTATATATATCGCGTGGGCCAGTCATGAGCATGTCTGTTTCAATAAGATTTTCCCCTACCAAAAAGTGCCCAACGCTGTTAAAGAAGCTTTCATTCCAATAATACAAAATAGCATTGACAGTACAATATTGTATATTTCATTAAAAAGAGCGCAATAAAAAGAATGCTGGTAGAGTTTCTTGTGTCGCTTCTTTTCTCTCAGAGCGCTATTTGTTTTCGAAGCAATAGTAGTATCTAATATATCAGAAATAACATCAAAAAGAATTCTAAAAGAATCAATTTGAGAAAATAAATGCCTTTAATGCCTTTTAAGCGCCCATGGACATCTGCAACAACAGGTGTCAAAAGATGCGTTGCCAGCCTTTAAGGTTTTACCAACTTAAAGTTTTTAACCAACTTTATAATAAAGTTATACTCAGGAAGGTGTTGCATGATATAAAATAAACAATATGGAGAGTGAAACCTCTACAGCCTTGATCGAGGCCTAATTTGCGTCACAACCGACCACACCGCAGTAGATTACTGTTTCCACTTTTACTTAGACTTTCAAATCTTCGCATTACATAACCGATAGCTTTTGCCCTCAGCTTATGCATTATTCAAATTGTTTATTCGATATAACCCAATCTTTAAAACATATAAATAATGTATTTCATTATTCTAAGTTATTCATTTATTCAGATATTAACACTATCAACAAGTATTATACAAGAAAACCTACATAAGGGTTGGAACGATACGACATATTATCCATACAGGGACATACAATATTTACAATTAGTGTTATATTATACAAGCTGCTTCCCTCGACGTCGTCCACGCTATTAGTAGCAAAAATACTATGCCTGCATAAGGTGTGATATTACGTGGGTAACACTGAAAATGTTAAGAACTGGCCAGTTAGAAACATTGCTAATAAAAACCTTTTTTTTTAATTTAAATTTTAGAACTCGTTGGTAACCTAATGTAGTATATTGCATTCATTTGTCATTTGTTTTTGTGAAGTGACGGCAATTCTAAAACTCTTGTTACACGTGAAAATGGACCTAACGCGAGAAAATTTTCGGTCAATGATTTATTATGACTTTCGTTGTGAGCTTACGACCAGAAACACTTTCGCATGGACTGGTGTCGCCAAATGTTAGATAAGTAAAACGGCTGTGACTCAAATACTGTATTTGACATCGTCACAGGTGATGAAAGCTGGATATTTTGCTACGAACCCGAAATCAAAAGACTATCAGCTCAGTGGGTGTTTCCTTTCAAGGATCGGCCAACTAAGGTAAAGAAAGGAAGAAGTCAAGATAAAAGATGATTGTCTCATTCTTTGGTTGGAAAGGTCATTTCGCCACAGTTGTGCTAGAAGATGGAAGGACAGTTACTGCAGACTGGTATGTCAATCGCTGTTTGCCTGTTGTCTGGGAATAAATTCGACAGCAGCGCCCTCGAAGCAGGATCCTCCTTCACCACGACAATGCTTCAGCGCACTCCGCAAAACGGACTGTTGAATATTTGACTATGGCAAGTGTCGAGATAATGAGTCATCCGCCATACAGTCCTGACCTGGCGCCCTGCGACTTTTATTTATTCCCGAGAACAAAAGATAAAATTCGACGTATTCGCTTTACGAGCCCTGAAGATGCGGTGAAAGCGTACGAAAATGCCATAGAAGAGACCCCTAAGGAAGAATGGGCCCACTGCTTTTCTTAGTGGTTCCATCGAATGCGACAATGTGTAGAGCGGAACGGAGATTACTTCGAAAAATAATAAAAGTATTGGCAACTTTCTACATTAAGCCGTTTTTCATTTTCTAAACATTTTCAGTGTTACATAGATAACATAAACAAAGTACTAGACTCAAAAAAGAGCTGTGGCCGGTATAGGACCCTTCGATAGCTCCAGACCACTATTTTTAAATTTAAACATACTATCAATGAAATTTATGTACTAGAGGGTAGTCTATTTTTAAAAAAAAAATAATTTATAGGCGACTGTTCTTTGTTTCCATCGCGTGATCCTACTAGACTTCGAATACCCAACATTAGAACCACTTTGTACAGAAAAAAAATGTCATGGTATGTGTGTAAAAATATTTCATAAATTACCAAAAGAAATAAGAGAGGGGACAGTGTTAAATAGTAGTAATTTCACTAGCTACGGCGCCCTTCAGACCGAAATACAGTAATGCTTACACATTACTGCTTCGCGGCAGAAATAGGCGCCGTTGTGGTACCCATAATCTAGCCGGCATCCTGTGCAAAGGAGCCTCCCACTGAAGATGAAATTGAGGATGAAATTTCGTATAATCCTTTTTAAGCTGACCTCTACTCGACGAAAGGAATATTCGTACCAAAATTCAAGTCTATCTCAGGTCTTTCTTCCTTCTTCAATTCAATTTTCTACGAAAGCGATTATACGAATGCGAATCATTGACCGTATCCTGTCCATACAAATCATTGATATTGCTAGATGTTGTATTCAGTAATTATATATTTAAGATATAATGAGGTACGGAGAGGTCCCAGGTTCAGACAAGGTAATTTGTGTGAAAGTGTGTCAAATTTATTATAATTGATTTGATCTCTACTTTTTGAGCTGAATGAAAAAAACAATTGAACGTCGAACAATCTTATGTTTTACATTTTATAAATCTAGAATATTCTATCTGTACTACTGTATTTATACCAGTGGGAGGCTCCTTTGCACAGGATGCCGGCTAGATTATGGGTACCACAACGGTGCCTATTTTTGCCGTGAAGCAGTAATGTGTAAGCATTACTGTGTTTCGGTCTGAATGGCGCCGTAGCCAGTGAAATTACTGGGCAAATGAGACTTAACATGGCCAAGTTAATATTATGTCTCAAGGTGACGAGCGCAGTTGTAGTGGCGCTCAGAATTTTTGGTGTTTTTCAAGAATCCTGAGCAGCACTGCTTTGTAATGGGCAGGGCGTATCAATTTACATCAGCTGAACGACCAGCTCGTCTCTTCACTTATTTTCACAAAAAAAAACATGTGAAAAAAGTACACTCTCTAATCTTGCTCCAAAGATGTTTGATTTATACTAAAAAGACGGAACGCCAAAACGGCAATGTCAAACCCAAATTACCTATTTATTTTATATTTCATTATTACTATACAATAACTCCAACTTTGAATTCCAGTTTTACAACTGATCAACAAAAAAATCGCGGACAGAAGTGATAACTTCATAAGGTGATGTTAATAATAAATAATACGACTATTTGATACCTTTTTATTCTATATTCATAAAGTGATGACATTAACAATAAGTTTTACTATAATTGTATGTAAATTACTATGGTAAATTTTGTTCTCACTGACACAATTCTCTTAGTCTACTTGAGCCGCCATTACTGAAACGTTACATAGCCGAGGGTGACAGCTCAGTTTCTTTCAATACCCACAAAATAAAGTGCTCAATAGACTTATTTAAAACAAATAACATTATTCTTAATACTCAAATTCCAATACAAAAATCCTTGGAGAGTGTTTTTAAAGAGAAAATTTTAATAGACTAATAAATAATCTTGATAGGTTACAAAATAAAATTAATTTGAATATAGTTTCAATTAATTTAAACGAATTAAGAAGGAGCATTTTGAAAAATTATCTTATCTATTCTATTTATCTGTTACTTGTGTGATGAAGGAATAAAACCGATTCAAACATTCAAAGAATTAATGAAAAAGAAATCTAAACTTCTGTTTGTATGGTGGCAATGGTTTTACCCTATAATGTCCAATTTACTTCGACTATTGAAGTTAAGTACCAATGAGGTCGTACAAACATATAAACACGCCTGTCTCTAGTGAAATAGGGAAGAATAACATACTTACCTTTCAGTCCACCCTGTTCTTGACGGAAAACCTAGCCAATTTTAAGAAAATCTTCCATTTGATGAAGAAGTATAGGCGTGGGTATAGTAGCCTGCATTTAATAGTTCTTTTTTTTTCGGTCAATCGTTATTCAGCATTATAACAGTTAAAAAATCTGTAAAAGGATTATAATCGTTTGTTATACCTCATTAGGGCCCTTCGTGTGCTAAATAATTAAATAGAAAGACACCGTGAAATTTAGTTCATTTACAATCAAATGGCCTAACCACATGTGAATATCATAAAAAAATATTTAGACACTTATTTATTTATTTAATGGATCACCAACATAAGAAATAGTAGTTACAGTGTTAATAATTACATTGCATTAAATTATAAAATTTAACTTTTCCTACAATTAAAGGTAATCAGCATGCTTTGTGTTACAAAAATTATTACAAAGGAGAAAACTAGAAAAATATTAATTAAAATTAGTAAATTACGAGCTATTTATATTAATTACAAATCTGTGAATGCAGTATTCCAACGAATTTATTATATAAGACCACCTAAGTATTACATTCTGAGGCTGTAGATAGATAGCTTTTAAAAGAATAATTAAATTAAAAATAAAAGCATATCTTTTAAATGATTACAATGAAACAGTTGATAATTAATACGTGTCAGTTTAACGGTAGCCAAAAGTACGTGGTCTATCAAGTTATATTCATGTTAATTATTATCTCTAAAGAAATGCATATTTATATTAGTAGGTACGTCGTACTTTTTAAACAATCATCATATTTGATGATAGTGAAATACTATTTTTATTTACTACGGTAACAAAGTAACTCAAATCACCCAAGGCCCAATATTATTAAAAGTTATTTGTCAAGTCATTAATTAAATAAGATGCATTTAAAATTGAAATTCTTTGTTCAAAAAGCAAACGTGAACTTTGTGCTTGATCAAATTGTCAAAACAGCATTTTTTTGTATTAAAAGTCAAATGAACTGATGAATTTAGGTTTATTAAAATTATATGACATTAAAATTAAATTAAGTGAGTAAAAACAAAAAAGTATCAAAAACAGTTCTTCACACTTTACTTTTCGTATACGGGACCTAAACACTTAATTCCTTCAAAGCAGACACCCTGTCTATTGTTAATGAAATAAAAGAGCTTTTAATTCGACCACATACGTCAAATGAATGTTGTGTTGCCCTCTCGCTCTTACTTATTGTAGAGCGCGCTATGCGCAGGAGTTGACTGCTTACTGCTGATCAAAATCCGTAAACCGCAGTATGCGGGGCAACGCTGTCGTGTTTGGTCGTTGCACTATTTATTTGACATGTTCTGTATTTAAAATGTATTTTAACGTTTTTGTTATTTAAAACATGTGATCTATTTTGATATGTAAATGGTGTTTTAATTGTATGTATGATGTGAGGTGTTAGTGAGTTTTTTGATTTCTAAGGAAACAGTGTGGTTCTAGTATAGTAGAAGGATCTTTGTGTGTTTTATGCTACAAATAACGAATCTTATCCTTTGAATACAACTTCTATTCTTGAATCTATGTTGTTGCTTTAATTCACAATAATTAATTGACTTAAGTGTATAAAGTTGCCTAATATATTTGGTATTTTACTAAACAATGGAAGGTTATTATCAGAGTAAACAATTAGATATGCGTGCTATACCTCTCGTGAAAGTACTTCGTTACTTTGTGTTTTAACTGAGATATGTTTTAGCATATTAATGCTTCGAAGTCATGCTTTCTAAGACACAGCAACCTCGTATGACATCATCATGCATATTTTATTTATGTAAATATGGAGTATTTTTAATACAACACAATACGATAATTATACACCGCATAAAATACATTATACTATTAACGATACAGTCAATATTAAAAAGTAATTACTGTTGTCAAATTTACGTGCATTTACTTGTTTTTTCTTTTGTTCCACATGCTCTATTTTCCATGCGGAGTGAGCAAATGTTTTTTTTTAATTATTATTGATTGGGCAACACTGTTTACAAATAATATGCGCGAAAGTCGGGTACTTTTGGGATCTCAAATTTTTTTTTCACTTTTCTGAAAGAAAAGAACTGTTTTTTTTTTTGTTTAAAATTATTATTGATGGGATAGCACTATCGGCCCTGAGTCGGTTACTTTTGGCACTCAACCTTTTTTTTGCACTTGAAGTAAATTAATTTAATTGTTGACATAGGTGAGAGTAATCATAATGTCATTATAATTAATTCTGAACAATGTATGTTGAAAACATTATCATCGGAAAGATACACTGTAAAAGTTTGTATTAAAATAACGTATAAATGTTAAAATTAACCGTTAATAGACATCGGTAATTAGTTATTATTAAGATAAATTATATTAACCGTACAATTATCACGACCTTAATTATGTTGCATTTGTTAAATAGCTGTGCATACAAAAACTTCAAATTCGAAGTTACTCTTGAATTTAAAAAAATGGGATTGTTTGTTTTTATGAAACCACGGTAAAAGTGAAACTTTATTTCACATTATAGACATTTAACTAAATAACCACATTATCATTAAATACCGACAAACAACATTTACCTTTCACACTGACAAAAACAAACAAAATAGCGTGGAGCACTGGCACAAATGAGTAATAGTCTATACACTACACGGTCAGCTGTGCGATCTATAGGCGCCGCCCGACCGTCACGCGACATGCAACACACAGACGAAATAGTTAGAGACGATGTAATAAAAGTTTTAATTTAAAACTAGTAAATATAACATCGTATAAGTAGATGAATGTTAAAAAAATAATAGGCATTATATTAGGTACGTCTAGTAATTTGTTTAAAATATTTTCTTTTAATTTAATAATTTGGTTTAATCTTTGTTGGCTTAATATTTTAAAGTTGGCCTTTATTATCAATGCCTATACTTTGATTCGTTCATTGTTTATTTCTATAGTGATTGCTGATTTCATGATAACCCAATCTGTCGATCTTAATTCTTCGATAGATTCCATTGAAATGTCATATTCATTAGAGAAAGTAGGTGACATACCGATCTCGCGTATTTAAAGTAGCACATAAGGCGATACTTAATATTTAGAGCAATTAAAATCTCCTTTTATGTAGATCTTTGAATGAAATTAGTGCTGCTTGTAATTGAAAATAATGAACTGATTTTATTGTTTTTTTAAATCTATTTGTATCTGAGTTGTCCTAAAGACACATCTTATGTCTCAAGGTGACAAGCGCGGTTGTGGAGGCACTCAAAATTTTTGGGTTTTTCGAGAATCCTGAGCGGCACTGCATTGTAATGGTTAGAGCATATCAATTACCATCAGCTGAACGTCCTGCTTGTCTCGTCTCTTGTTTTCATTAAAAAAATGCAAATTGCATCTTAAAGATAGAGCTGCTAAAAAATTTTGGGTTTTTCAAGAATCATAACCAAAAATAGAGTGGCACTGCATTGTAATGGCTAGGGCGTATCAATAACCAGCAGCTGAAAGTCCTGCTCGTCACGTCACTTATTTTCATTGATTTATTAAAAGTTTTTTGTTTTCAATTAAAATATATTCTATAGCAGTCATTACTTTTTAATACTTTCAAAAATTGTGTTTCCGGAATTTATTTGTCAGTAATTGTACCGCTAGAAGGACCCTTTGTTCAGTATTCCAGCTAAATGATTATTCCTATCTTTTATGATAAAAATATTTAAAAATAGTACGGTCTTTTTAGATTTGAAAACATTATCATCGGAAAGATACATTGTAAAATTTTGTAATAAAATAACGTTTCAATATAAAAATTAACCGTTAATAGACATTGGTAATAAGTTGTTATTAAGATAATTTATGTAATAATTTACCGTACAATTGTCACGACTTTAGTTAATGGTTTTATTCAATTTAGTAGTTATATATGTACCCGCATAACAACAATCGTCTAAAATATACCTATCTTCAATCTACATATTATTATATAGTTTACTAGCTGACCCGACAGACGTAGTTCTGTACATGATAAATATAACACTGCTTTTTTATGAATTTGTCAATAATATTTCATAACATCAAGAATTATTTCTTAAAATATCCTCCCTGTTGTTTCAATGAAACTGTTTCACAGCAGAGCTGTCAAACTGTGTATCAATAAATTATCTTATAGAAAATATGTCCATACAAAATAAATATTGAAAATAAAAATAATTATGGGTCCCGAATCGAAATAAAAACTATCCTATCTCTCAAGCTGGACTAAACTGTACTCCATGAAGTAATCCCCATTAAAATCCGTTTTATATTTTAATAGATTTTATTATACATTTATATGTAAATATTTAAATCAATTTAATTGGGCTCACCTCGAATCGTCTGCCCATTTATTACATTTACATGATTTATTAAGTACCCTTTTAAAAGTAGTGTAGTACATTTTATGTAAAAATATTTATATTTACTCGTATATAACCCACCGGTGTTAAGCATGCTCGGAGTTTCCCTGTGAGATCGAATCAGAAATGAGGAGATCGGTAGGAGAACCAAAGTTACCGACATAGACCCATAGGGTGCAGTCCCATGCATGTCCTAAAAATTGGGCACATCCGACAAACTAATTTATTTTTATTATTACTTATTAGCGATTGTTTCTGACTAAATATTTTATGAAACTTCTATAGTAATGTGCAAAATATATAAACAATTCATTAAGAACTCGAGGATAGTAGAAAATGATGTGGTGGAATTCAATAATTATTATAATTTACTAAATCATTTGGTCTTTCCGTGGAAGGCTCTTTATTTAAGTATTTACCAAAACGGAGCCTTTTTCTACTACCAAGATACTCCTTGATAAAAAAAAGTCTGTAAAATTTATTTGTGTTTCTGATAGAAGGAAGCCATAGTGAAACTACTGGACTGCTAGACATAACATCAACTGTTTCAAGGTGATTTAAGAAACCTGAGAGTACATCACTCACCATCATATGAAGTTATTTATATCATAAAAGATATATAACAGACACGAGTAAAATAAGAAGGACTCCGTGTCACCTTACATAACAGTGAGGCACCAAAACAAGCTGGTAAACGTGTAAATACATAGCCCCACGCATACACTTACACTAATACAAGCCGATCGACCGCCATTATGAGATTTGCCATCGTCTGTGACAGATCAGTTTGCGTCGCAATAAAATATTTTAAGAATGCCGTCGTGCGTTTTGATATAGTGTCAAAACAATACTATCAAAGTATTTGTGGATATATGATTATTTAAGGGAGAAAAAATTGTGTATCTGGTAAACTCCGTAACCGCACACACACTAGCATAAAGGTGCTTCACTTGCTAATATCACGGCGCGTAGTCCTTCTTTTTTTAACTCGTCCGTGAGTTATTATTTATTTGAGTTATACTATATTCGAAAGATGTAAAGCTTAAACAATAAGAATCTCAAGCAATATGATTCTCGTGGAACCTTGCTGTCGAAACAAAAATGTTTTTTCTACCTGAGTTCCGTTCGAGACGTGCCAGGTGCAACCGTAGGTACATCATTAAGAGCAACTGTTTCCTTTTAACAAAAACTAGTACTTACAGTATTAACTTGTCCATCATAAACTTTTTGATACACTTTTAGGGAAGTTTTAAGAGATTGTGTTTGATTCTCGCTAGGACCTGATGTTGAAAGAAAAACTATATTTTATAATTTGAGCAATTTCTAATGTAATAAGTTCAATTCCGTTGATATTTATTTAAAATACATCTGATATATTTTGGTGTTTTTAATGCAAGAAAAAAATATTTAAATTAATTAATGTTATATTTTGTCGATAGATCTATGAATGACTGCACGTATCATACAACCGCTTTTTCCCTAGATAGATTCGCTAGGCTGGAGGTACCATATAAACTGTAACATAATAATATGTAAAAATTGTAACCATGTTAAGAAAATGTTAACAACGTCAATATTTGATTTGATTGAGTAAGAAGACGGGAAATTGAAAATGCACAGATAATACATAATTATTTAATTAATGAGTGGTGGGAATGTTTTATACTAAGTTCCAAAAATTTAATATTTCGCTTATAGAGCGCCCATATAATGCACTGACGATGAAATCTCACTGTGATTGTTTACAAATATGAAATAAATGTTATCGATAATAATATAACAGGTATTGTTTCTAGAGATGTACTCATATCGATTACGCATATTTTACAGTGCTGCCACCAAACCTTTTTGGCTTATTAGCGGTGTTTAATTGTCTGTGTCAATATGCCCCGATGTTTTTCCATTCAACTGACATCCTAGGCTCATATTAAGGATTGCTGCGCTCCAACTAGATACCGCAGTCGTTGTCGCAAGGTGCGGCAACTAACACTACTCCCACATGGGCATACTCGAGAGTCAGTCTCGAATAATGTATGACGTTGACGTACCACTGCATGTTCTGTTAAACTTTGCTAATAATTGAAATAAAATGCCGGGATGCGTAGTGAAACTATGTAAAAATAATACTACAAGAAATAAGAAAGACACTGGGATCACATATCATCAGTATTTTGTATTTTATTAATTTCAATGTAAAATAACACGAAGCGTATGTGACAAAATTTGAAAGATGCCATAGAGTGTCAAGATGCCGCGCCCACAAGAATCTTTTATATGCCGTATTAAAAAAACTATTGTTCTTAGATAGTGCGGTATCTAGTTGGAGGAAGCGGAGACCAATCCTCAATCTAAGATCCTTGCTTGATAATGTAGTTCCATGCGAAATTTTTCAAATTTTGGACATGAAATCGATTTAAAAACTATACTTTGAAATTAACTTGTATATTAAAAGATATTTTTTTTCCAAATAACCATTTAATAAGTAATTGGATAACATTGTAATATATATAGGGCTTGTGTTTATGTGTTAATTGGTGAGAATACATAGATTTCTCCGATTCCTAGGATCTCTCATGTATCAGCTGGTCAGTGAAGCGAGAATGTGGACCAATGAACTTGTTTCAACTTACTAACGATTTCTTGTACTCGATCATGCATTCATTACTATTTAATATTTAATCTATTGAAGTTTACCTTACACTTCTTCTTCTTTTGGATCTTGGCCTCCTTAACGATTATTTTCTACATCCTTCTGTGACTGAACCTCTTCTTCAAGTTGTAAGAAAATACAAGCTCAGTCAAATTCACTATGTCATCAAATATAGCAGTTAAAAAAAAACTAAAACATCGCTTTTTGTAGAAATCCGAAAAAATAGAAAATTTATTTTGAAATTTAAAATTAACATCAATTCCTGTCTTATAGACGATAGATGAAAATTATATAAATTAACATAAACCTTATTTTGCAATTTGAAAATGGAATAAATCTAAGAAGTTTGAACGAAATCTGGCCGTTTAAAGTGAGTCAAAATCGCGCCTAAATGAGTCGGTTACAAACAAACATGCATACAAGTGAAGCTAATAAAAAGCGTATAAGATTATTCAATATCCAATAGAAAGCAAAAAACAAATGAGGAACACGCTATATTTTCTTTTAACTTTTGTGCCCATTAAGCCATGTTGTAAGACGAAGACGCTTTCCTAGAGGATATAGTTGATAGGATATGATGAAACCTGTACTTTTTCTTAAAATCACGGTCTTCGAATTGATTACTGGCATCTCTGATATACCGCTTAGGCAAACGAATCCACCTAGGCCATAAAATATCGTTATGATATTCGATATTAGCAATAACTTCGTTTATTGACATGCTGCAGCTTCCAAATAAATATTTTTCTGGGTTAAAACAGCTGTTCAAGTCGTGATCGAACCGCACTCGACCTTGGCAACTCCAAATACGCACTTGAAGTGCGTCTTAAGGGCCGAGTTAGATTTATTAATATGAACGTTTTTTGACAACTCTCAACTGAGATTGAGTTTGAGTTTAGTGACTCAAGTCCAATTTATTAATAAGAACAGAGACTTGAGCACGATCTTGAGGTCACGCTCGAAGCTGAGATTAGTTTATTAATACGAGCCTAAAAGTATTTTCCATACCAGCAGATACCCGCGCCAGAACTCGACCAGTGCAGAATGCCTTGTACCATTTTGAATAAAATAGCGTGCTGTTAACGAATCCGATTATCTAGGCGAACCAAAACAATGAATCGAAACAAATTTAAAACGCTATATAAAAGTAAATTGAGCATCGTGCGTTAAGTAATTAAAATTATTGGTTATTTGTATTAAAGATTCATTGATGAAAAACTATTTAGCTAATAAATCCAGTGTCCTGATGTTTGTTATCAATGAATTCCTAAACTAATGATCGGATTTTAATGGGGATTACTTCATGGAGTGCAGTTTAGTTCACCTTGAGAGAGATTTGGGATTTGGGACTCATAATTATTTTTATCTCCATTATTTATATGGACATATTTTCTATGAGAGAATTTATTTACGCACCGTTTGACAGTACTGCTGTGATAAAATTTCATTATAACAACAGGGAACATATTTTACGAAATAATTCTTGATGTTATGAAATATTCTAGTTATTGGCAAATTCACAAAAAATCAGTATTTTATTTATTATGTACAGAACAACGTCTGTCGGGTCAGCTAGTAACTATATAATATTTCCGGCTGTCTTCTATTATCAGGTAATTTTAATACATCTCCAATCTGATCTTCTTTTTTTCGTAAATCAACCAACACTTTCAACCATCTACATTTGCCTAAAAATTTATTGTTCAGTCAATCTACTTTCAATTATTCTTCTATTCTCTATTTGTATTTACTTTACAATGTTCTCTTTAAAATTTACTTACTTTTACTTTAGCAACATAATCTAGAATCTATGAAAATCGCTATCAAGAAGGAAGTCGTCGTTTGTCTCTTCTTTATACATATCCCAACATTTTCCTCTCTTGTCATCTTTTACTTTACATTGTTCTCTTTTAACTTTACTTACTTTTACTTTACAAACCTTATACAAAATCTATGAAAATCGCTATCAAGTAAGACGTACTTTTTTGTTAACAAGTTTGAGAGAAACTTTACGTACAATGTTGTTTATGTTTTTTTTTCTGTTACATCATAGATACAACACATTATAGATTAATAACAGAATGACATTTACTCTTTAAGATCTGTACCCCGATAACGTTCTAACAAAACTCATGTAAATGGCCACTCTCGCAAATTACCTAACTTTCATTGAAGTTTGTACCTTTAAAAGATTTATCAAAATTATCTTTTTTAAGTCTTTATATAACATTGTTTTTTTATTTGTTAATAAAATGCATATAAATGAAACGTCAAAAAAGCTCGTTTAGAATAAACATAAGTTTCGAAACGGAAAACTATAAAATGCAAAGTCGGATTTTTTTTTAAACTATTTTGGACTAAAAGTGTTTTGGGTCCGTCAAGTCGTATAATGGCAGATAATTACAGATTTCCAAATAGCCATTAATACATCCAAGCATGAATTCCAGTAGCGGCCGCAGTTAATTTAATCTTTATATTCCATCGAGCCACTCTCAGTGAAAGTGTAATAACCATTAATGTTAAAACTTGGTTCTACATCGACGCGGGCTCCGTCCCGGCCCAGTGTCTAATCATTACATAATAACAGACGGTTATCTTGTAAAATAATAAAACTGTATCTGATCGATTTATGTTTACTGCACTTGGTTATTTGGTATATCGTAACCAGTGGGAGGCTCCTTTGCACAGGAAGCCGGCTAGATTATGGGTACCACAACGGCGCCTATTTCTGCCGTGAAGCAGTAATGTGTAAACATTCCTGTGTTTCGGTCTGAAGGGCGCCGTAGCTAGTGAAATTACTGGGAAAATAGGACTTAACATCTTATGTCTCAAGGTGACATCCTGCTCGTCTCGTCTCTTATTTTCATAAAAGAAAAGAAAACCCCAATAATAAGTATTGATTTTTTTAAAAATCTGTCTTTTGTATTTTCTTTGATTTAAGCGGAATTTACATTTAAATAAAACACTTTTAAAAGGAATGTATCTTGAATCCCACTCGTGTTTTCGTCCTATTATTTCATCATCGTAATCATTCACTAACAATTCAAATCAAATTTATACAAAATTAACAATCGTACTTATAAATCATAACCTTCTATTTTGTTAGTTATTTGTACAAACATATATTGATAGTTCAAACCATTTTATGAGAATAGGATGTCTAAGTACGATACGACATGGGTACCTTCAAAAAAAGCGCGTACACCTTCCTTAAAGGCCGGCTTGTGATTCCTCTGGTGTTGCAAGAGAATGTGGGCGGCGGTGATCACTTAACACCAGGTGAACCGTACGCTCGTTTGTCCTCCTATTCCTTAAAAAAAAAAAGTATCTGATATATTCAACTTACCAGCAGATCCGACTTGCATGACCGTTATAATATCATATTAAAGAGTCCACCTTCTAAGACGTCTTATTAAACTTTAAATCATTTTTTTTTTATAATATTGACACACTTTTACACAAATTATCTTGCCCCAAACTAGGCATAGCCTGTACTATGCGTACAAGACAATGATATATTCAATACAATATACTTACTTAAACATACAAAAATACACATAAACATCCATGACTCGGAAACAAACATCTATATTGATCATATAAATGATTGCACCTACCGGGATTCGAACCCGGGACCTCTAGCTAGTAGTCAGGGTCACTAACCATTCGGCTATATGGGTCATCAAATTATAAATCAATTGATTAGTAGAGTAGATTTAAAAATAATACTATGAATATACCAAAATTAGTCAAGGGCGGCCTGATACGAGTGACATCACTAATAATTTGTCATCAATTATTATTAAAAGTTACCGTAAACCAAGTCTGTAAATGTAGTAAAAATTGTGTTAAAAGTCTAGTCGGTCAAGGAACACACTTATGCCTACGTTACTGTGTGAATCATGGGTCTTTAATGTGAGCCCAGATGACTCATGATTACTTGTCATTGTATGTAATAAAAACTCCATTTACTTTAATTAAAGAAAGAGTTAAGTAACACGGGAATTATGAGCAACAACATGAGAATTCTTTGTGGCATAAAGCAATATCGTGTAAATTGTTTGCAGGTCATTGTTTGTGTATAACAAATATGTACAGAATACTTAACAGTATGTTCAAAGTGTATTAATTGTCCTAATTAAGGAAGAATATGAATACTACGAAACTACAGAACTGCCATTTGAAGATAATGTCTGCTGTTAATTTTTCATTATTGATCGATCTCAATACATTATGAAAATCAAACACTACCCAGGAAAAGCGGTCATGGAAGACCCATGGCTTTCTCTAGATGATAGGACGATGGATCTCGTTTATGCTGCTAACTGGGTCGGAGCTGAGAATCTCAATAATTATAAAAATGATGTGAAATCATCAAATAATGTTAAATTTAATTCAATATCTAGAAGCAAATCATGCCGTGACGTAGCAAGCAGCGTGGACAGAGATGATAATAACGGCTATGTCCAAGGTCATAGTGGATTTAACTACAATCGTGATGTTCCTAACAACCGCATATCTCAATTAGCTAAATATCAACAAGATATAGAAGAAAAATCAAGATCTAATAACAATCTCCTCATACAAAATAAACTTAAACACAGCTATAGTTTTAAAGACATGCCAAATGGTTATAAACCTTCTACTTTGAAAATTGGAAAAAGGAGAAACTATACTGAATGGGATATTGAAGCTTTTGGGAGTAATAATCGTCAAGCACCTTTACCTCCACAAAGAAAGGATTCACTAAAATATGCCCATCGTCAGAGAAAGGTCGACTCCAAAAAGAGTTACTATCCCCTGCCCGACCCTGGACCTGTTCCTCCCGACCCATCTTCAGAAAGTTACTACGAATATTATTCACGAGTAAACCAACAAAATAATGATACTGATAGTGATAAAATAAAACAAAGTCAAAGAGATCCAAAGAAAGAAAAGTCACCAACATCAACTGATTCTGCTTCCAAAAGCTCCGGTGACTTCGGAAATGATATGTATAAATTTATTAATTCTATGGCAACCTTAGATTTAGCACCGATAAAGTCTAGAACCGGAAAAAGTAAAAACGAACCGAAGTATGAAGCGGAAGACTTAAGTTCGTATATGCGATCGACGAACGGATCGTTGCTTACATGCGATGGAGTTCCTGAACACAGAACACGAACAGACGACGATGAAAACAGTTGTGTGAACGAAAAACCTAGTTTTCGGTCAAAATCACTCAGAGTTAAAAGTGAAGGCAGAGCACCTCTGAAAGGGTACTTGGACACAGCAGAATCAAGAAACAATGGTTACAATAACGTTACTGTTACTCAACCAAAGAGAAATCTTTCTCCAAGTGAACAGCTGTCCTTAATGCAATACGAAATGTATAAAGGAAGTACTAATCCTTCTTTACCGGCGGTCAGTAACGGTTACAGTTCGGTTAAATGGAAAGATAACGAAAGTCGGACTTCAAATAGTGACAATAGGCAAATAAAACCGGATAGATACGGAAAGTTGTATAATACAGTGCGAGTGAAAAGTGACGATAGGTACAATAAATATAATAGTATTTTTTCAATAACTCCCAAAGATGTTATAAGTGAAGTAGTGAATGAAAAGAATAAAAATGGAGTATCTTCTAGAAGTGCTAAAAGTTCATCTAGTGGTTCAGACTCTGACTTTTCAATACCTCGACCGAAACTAATAGTGCCAGTTCATACGTATGGAACACGCAAAAGAAGAACAGGCAACCTTTGCCACCGGGATAGTACAGCAACTGAGTCTTCTTTGGACGCTGGTATAGTTCTTGACGTAACGCGTCTTGAAGATCAGACCCCTCATCATCGAAATGGAGAATCAGGTAATTGACATTAACCTTTTTAGATCAATGCTAAAGCTATTTTAATATCACGAGTTCTACGAGTAGCTACTTGTTTACTGATTTTGATCGATGAATATTAGACGAAGGAATTTCGGCCTTGAGGATTGTATTTATAGAAGTTGATAGAGCGACACGATAATCTCTTCACACTATCAATAATAGTGATTATTATCTTTTTATAAAAAAACAATAGCAATTTTGTAGTTGACTTGTAACCACTACAGAATTATCTTTACGTACCTATTATGTAATTATTTGGTCTCTTGTCCATTATATCGTTAATATTGTTCACTGTCTGACCTTATTACACAAACTTATACACCGTATTTTGTTTCTAAATGACAGATCTTTTTGATCTCATAACTTCTCTTAATTGCCAACTAGCGTAGGCTAGTTTCCTCGTGTTTTATTTTATATATGCTTTGTCTATATATTTTGATTTAATTGCATGCCAAAAAGCTAGGTATTTTTATTCATCTATGGAATTGTCGGATAGTAATTGCTATACTTACAATTTGACCTAACTTTATGACAAACGTCAATAAATTGTTCGGAGTTTCCTTGCGAGATCGAATCAGAAATGAGGAGATCTGTAGGAGAACCAAAGGAACCGACATAGCCCAGATGATTGCGAAACTGAAGTGGCAGTGGGCAGTCCAGACAGCTCGATGGACAGATGGCCGTTGGGGCAGTAAAGTCATAGGATGGCGACCACGTCCTGGAAGACGTAGAGTTAGTAGGCAACCCTAAAGATGGACCGACGTTCTGGTCAAGATGGCCGGAATAGGTTGGATGAGGGCAGCGTAGGTCCGATTGTCATGGCGAAGCCTTTGTCCAGCAGTGTACTGACTACTTTCGGCTGAAATGAATGACAAATGTCATGCAAATGAATATAACTAAGATGTCCTATAAAGTTCATTTAACCTGCCTTTCCGATTAACAAAATACGCTATATGATACAACTACTTGTATAATATATCAAAATTTTATAAACAATAATTATAATCTTATGAACTTTCGACCCGTATGTAACACAACGCGTTGCCTTGAAACACTTTCGTTCGTGAAGTAAATAACCTACGTCCGTTTACTCAAGTAACGAAGTAGAACTATGCCCTGTTCTTATTAGCTTTAATATTTATTCAGAAATATTCAGAGTCGGATAATTGTGTTCATTTATTAAGTTTATATTTGATTATTAATCGCATATAAAAAATATAATAAAATACTCGAAATTCTGGCCCAAGAAGCTTAACTGTTGCTTTCTTTTATAAAAAATATGTTATTAATAATAATTTTAAGTTGAATTAAATACCAACGGTATGTACTTTTAAATGAATAACTTAGTTATTCATTTAAAAGTACAATACATTGAAAATTCCATATAAATTTCTGGCCGTACAAATAAACTTGTTATTAAGTTATACCTGATAACAAACTAAGAACATGAAAAATGTTGACTATATCGCTGACAACACTGTCAATACAATGACAATTCTGAAGTTTTCCAAATGTTTATCAGCCTAGCAAAAAAAACGCGGGAAACGAGATACGTCAAAATGAATCTATCATAGGCAAAATGTCTATTTGTAAACATTTTGCATATTCTTGGTTTATGTTCAGGTATAACTTTATGCCAATTTTATTTGTAAGGCCGGAAATGTATATGAAATGTTCAATGTATTGTGTTAGTTATTTAAAAGTACATACCGTTCGTATATAGTTGTTATTATAGATTGACAGTATTACATAATCCATTATATTAGCATATAAATTACGGAGAAAACCTCAAGAGAAAGTCAAATTTTTATTACAATTTGTGGTTACGATAAACACTACGATAAACTTTTGATTTCGTTTCCATTTTTCATATTGTTTTATGTTATACCTGCCTCGGCTAAGTCAATTTTTTTCTTTGTTAGGCCATGTTGCATTTGGTCACTAACACAAAGTTAGAACTCCAAACTCCAGATTTGTCTGCTAGCGCAGTATCCTGAGGGTCAAGCTAACCCATTGCATTAGAAATACGGAACTGCGCTCCAGAACTGGTATTGCTGATGTGGGGGAAAAAACCGCCAGGATAAGGTGTATCTGGGCTGGGCATGTGTGTAGGATGCACTCAGACCGATGGGCACAGATCGTCACGCATTGGGAGCCTCGAAACGTGCAAAGACGTCGAGGCAGACCCCGAAAACGATGGCATGACGATCTTGATGCATATAATAAGTCCTGGTCGGATCTGGCACAGGACTGAGATAAATGGAGTAAAACAGGGGACGCCTTTGCCCAGCCCTGGGATCCGTTAAGCTAATAAAAAAATGTTGCATTTACAACAGTATCCCAGAAAATGTACAAATCACATGTTTTGTGAAAGTCATTAACGAAAATTAGTAACAGCTACGTTAATGTTATCTGGTACGTAGCATTAAGTAATGACTTTCTAAATAATGCCACATCTTGGAAAGGGAGCAACCAGCCCAGGGTATTGTGGTAATATTCAAAAAGACGCACATGTGTTTCTTGCGCCAGTTTTATCAGGGCTGAAACGTATCTTTTCGAATAGGAGGTAGACTTTGAAGTTCAGTATGTGATATTAAAATCTATTTAGAATAAAAATATGGAATTTTAAGACCAATGAACAAGCGAGTCAAGATATAAAGAACACCTCTGCAACGCCAGAGGCTTTGAAAAATTTGTACCGGCCTTTGACAGTTATTTAAGGGGCTTAACTATGTCACCTAAATTGTTTATAATATGTGAGCTAATGTTATTTTTCGAGCCTATATAAGGAAGTAGTGATATACCGTCTCCATCTAGTTAAATCGTCTAAACATTCAATAGTATATTGACTGACGTAAACCATTAGACCTATTTCCATTGATGTGAAGTGAGTAAAGTACAGATGTATTAAATATAAATTATCTTGCTTATGACGACAAGTAATTAATATTATCATTCGCTCAAACGTTCCACGAAGCTATGTTGATGAAGGAAAATCTATGCGTATTTAATTCGATTAATATTTAACACACATCCATAGATTAACATACGTATTATTTTTAAAGAGTCACCACATAAGTCAGTTAGTTTACCACTAATTTTTGTAACAACAGTTAAACATAATAGAGACAGTGATAATGAAAATCTGGAAAGATATAGATAAGCGTATAGAAGCTATTATTATAAAATGTAAAAATTAATTTTAGAAAGCCGTGTGATGCACAGTTGCGTTTAAATAGCAGGCTAATTCAGATTTCATGGTCAAGTGACCAAGTTTCCTCGTTCGATGTTGGTTTCTTGTCATCAACAGTTTAAGACTTCGCGTACTTGGATTTGACCAACTGCCCCTAATTGCTGGAGCATTAGAATACTACAAACGTTATGTATAATGTTTTGAAGATCTATGGTTTGGCTCAACATAACTGGGATATACAACCTAAACTTGGGTTTTTGACGAGACTTCCCATAGTGCGTCTAGCCCATTTCAACCACAAGAAGATACAAATTATAAATTACAAGATAAACTGTATTTCCTTACATCTGTACATTTAGGTATTAATTTTAAACTGTATTTATTAGTATGTGTTAATTTCACTATTTTAAATAAAAGTAATGTTAGTATTGTATATTATATGCTTATTATTTTCGATATAAGGACCGCCTTTAGAGGTAAAAGCGTCCTTCCATTAATTTCTATTCGTTCGTGTTCTTGCAATTCTTGTCCAAATCTTTCTACTGTTTCTACTATGTCATCGCTCCACCTCTTATTAGGCTTGTCTCGATTTCGTTTCCTATTGAAAGGTTACCAGTAACATATAGTTCATTACTACTTTGGACCATCTTTGGTCTTTTGTTCTTTGTATATTTCCAGCCCATTTCCATTTTATACCAGTTGGAGACTCCTTTGCACCGGATGCCGACTAGATTATGGGTACCACAGCGGTGCCTATTTCTGCCGTGAAACAGTAATGTTTAAGCATTACTGTGTTTCGGTCTGAAGGGCGCCGTAGCTATTTAAATTACTGGCCAAATGAGACTTGAGATCTTATGTCTCAAAGTGACGAGTGCAGTTGTAGTGCCGCTCAGAATTTTTGGGTTTTAAAACTTTCTTGAGCAGCACTGCATTGTTATGGGCAGGGCGTATCAATTACAATCAGCTGAACGTCCTGCTCGTCTCGATATCATATGCTTATTTCTGGAACAGGAGCCACAATAGGTATCTTATGACAAAAGTCTGTTATCCGCGGGGCGTAAATAGATATTTATAAAACGAAGAAATGAAAACACCATTTGTGT
Source organism: Leptidea juvernica (assembly GCA_949711755.1). NCBI lineage: Eukaryota > Metazoa > Arthropoda > Insecta > Lepidoptera > Pieridae > Leptidea > Leptidea juvernica. Next base: position 2,707,534 of record CATIXQ010000011.1, read on the forward strand.
AACACCGCTCTTCCACAACACTTCCCTTAAGGCCTCGCCTAGTACCGGAACACGGGGTCTCGAAATCTCGAGCGATTGCCTATTCCGTGGCCATCTGGAGGGCAACTTGGCTTCAAAGAAGCTGGGCGTCATTAGTAGAGCTCAGCAATACCGGCCCACATTCTAGCGCTCTACAAAGCGCAGGTCCAGCCACACATGGAGTATTATCCCACCCCAGAATCAGCTCGATCCATTTGACCGCGTACAACGCAGAGCAACTCAAATTATCGGGGACCCAGTGCTCTGTGAGCGGCTGAATCACTTGGCGTTGCGTAGAGGCGTCGCTTCATTGTGTGTCTTCTACTGCATTTATCACGTGGAGTGTTCCGAAGAGCTGTTTAACCTGAATCCTACCGCCGAATTCCACCTTCGCACGACACGCCACAAGTTAGGATATCATCCCCACAATCTGGATGTGTGGAGGTCCTCCACAGTGCGGTTTACAAGGAGCTTTCTTCCACGAACTACAAAGCTGTGGAATGAGCTTTCTTGTGCGCTGTTTCCGGGACAATACGACATGGGTACTTTCAAAAAAAGCGCGTACACCTTCCTTAAAGACCGGCAACGCTCTTGTGATTCCTCTGGTGTTGCAAGAGAATGTGGGCGGCGGTAATCACTTAACACCAGGTGAATCGTACGCTCGTTTGGCCTCCTATTCCTTAAAAAAAAGCTATTTGGGGAAGCCTAAGTGACTTGTTTATTTTCCGTACAAAATGTGTGTTAAGTGAAGCGGATCTGTTGTAAAAATATACTTTTTGTAATACCCGATCAAGTTATGAGTCATTTTCGTCCACATTAGATTCTCGCCTTGAAACGACCATTTATAGCCAATGCGACTTGAAATTATAGTGTCACCTTAAAACCTCATCAAACATCGACAAAAAACTGTAGACATTAACTCTCAAATATAATATTTGTTCATTACCTAATGTAGGTGTAATCATCGTGGACCTTCTTTTGAAATTATACACTTCTAAATGATTTGTTTTAATCTTTTTGTTATTTTTTGTTAAAGTGATAACCCTCACTTTTGGGATTGATTACACAAATTAAATTTAAAAACAAAATTTAGGAATGATGCGGCGTTCGAATCCGCGACCTCTCGCGTTCCGTGCGAGCGCTCTTTTACTGAACCAACCGTTCGAGTGACATAAGGTTCATAAATCTTGATATGTCTTGATCAACTCTCAGACTGTGGCTTCATCTACAGGATCTACTTTATAATTGATAGCCGCTAAGAATTTTTGGGTATTTCAAGAATCCTGAGCGGCACTGCATTGTAATGGGCGTATCAATAACCATCAGCTGAATGTCCTGCTCGACTCGTCCCTTATTGTAATAAAAACAAAATTACTGCGGAAATATATTTACACTTGTCTTATTTCACAGAGGGCAGAGTTGAGGTGTCCCGTGAGAACAAATACCTCAGCACCATGGCACCAGGGAAGGTGTTCGGAGAGCTTGCCATCTTGTACAACTGCAAGAGAACCGCCACCATCAAAGCTGCTACTGACTGCCGGCTGTGGGCCATCGAGCGGCAGTGCTTCCAGACCATCATGATGAGGACTGGGCTCATACGACAAGCTGAATACACCGACTTCCTGAAAAGGTAAGATACTCATACAATATATTCATGACACAAAAATAAAATTTTAAAACAAATTTTTATGAATGATGCGGGTCTTGAACCCGCGAACTCTCGCGTTCCGTGCGAGCGCCACCAACTGAGCCAACCGTTCGAGTTACGTATCGTTGATAAAATCCTATATGCTTTGTTCAGGTTTAACTCAGGTTGTGGCTTCATCTACAGGATCTACTTTACAGTGAAAACCTGCTCAACCCTAATATATTCATATTAGGAAATTGACTTGAGATGTTGCTCTTGCAAATCTAAACAATTTGTTATGTTTCAAAGTGATAACCCTCACTTCTGGGATTAAAATATATTACACAAATAAAATTTGAAAACAATATTTTATGAACGATGCGGGACTCGAAAGTGCGACCTCTCGCGTTCCGTGCGAGTGCTCTTACCAACTACGCCAACCGTTCGAGTGTCGTATCGTCATAAAATATTTTATGATTTATTCAACTCCCAGGTTGTGGTGTAATAAATTTAATCCCAGAAGTGAGGGTTATCACTTTGAAACATAACAAATTGAATATATTCATTCTCAAATGGTTCAAAAAACTTATTAATAGGTAATTTGAAAATCTCTACATTTCGCTCCCATCCTATTAAGCCCCAAAAGCCTCTATTAGATACTCAAAATCTAAATCCTCTATGAGTTATTTTGTAATGAAGACTGAATATTTACTTTCCACTAATTGATAATAATTATTTCACACTTAAACGCATATTTAAGTGAAATGAATCTTAAAGTATTTTTTAATATCTTATCTTATATCTTATCGTAAGTTCAAAAATTGCAAATAAACAAGAAAATCAACCAATTAACAAGATCTTTAGGTTCCGTCAGTAAAAGTGTATAAATCGTGCTACGTACATAAAACGCCTCGAGCTAAATCACTCAAGTACTTCTATCTGGAGTAGTTATTTTGGCGTTTCCTCGTTTCCCTTTTAATGAAACTAAGGTTGTTTACATCCGCCAGGGCAGTGACCTCAAATGTAACTCTCCAACAATATGTTTGGTAAAGTTAATCATGTTCCAGGGAATCGAGCTATTCTTGTTATTTTTTTTTTTTATGAAAATAAGGGACAAGACGAGCAGGACGTTCAGCTGATGGTAATTGATACGCCCTGCCCATTACAATGCAGTGCCGCTCAGGATTCTTGAAACCCCCAAAAATTCTGAGCTGCACTACAACTGCGCTCGTCACCTTGAGACAAGATGTTAAGTCTCATTTGCCCAGTAATTTCACTAGCTACGGCGCCCTTCAGACCGAAACACAGTAATGCTTACACATTACTGCTTCACGGCAGAAATAGGCGTCGTTGTGGTACCCATAATCTAGCCGGCATCCTGTGCAAAGGAGCCTCCCTCTGGATTTATCATACTCGATCATACAATTATTTATAATGCTTGCACATGTACCTATGGTGGCAGGATGATCCTGTGACGGGAAGCTCTGCTTCAGATTCTTAAAAGTTATTATATCTTTTAAATTAAATTCTCGTGTCCCGGTGATTGTTACCAAACCAATTTGATTGAAAATTTGTGTGTATATCGGATAGGTCTGAGAATCGGTCAACACCTATTTTTCATACCCCTATTTGATAAGAGCCACCGACACACCCCTTAATATAGTTATTTTATTTTTATTTTATTATGATTCAGCATTAAAAAATACATACAGCTTCAAATTTTTACCCGTCTTTTTGTATCGCGATTTTAATATTATTCTATTCCATTCACAGATACGCAATAGAGTTGCAAGGTGGCAATTGAATGTATTGGTTATTGTAAGACGATAAATTTTGTACGATATATTTGGTAGGTTTGAGAATCGGTCGTCATCTGATACTCCAAAAATTTTATTTATTGAATTTTCTTTTTACTACTTTGATTGGCAATACAATGTTTGCTAGTATCATTTTTTTAATATAATCGCTTATAAAATGCTCGCAAAATGCCTTTATTTGTTTACGGTGTGTGTGGATGATGGAAGTACTGTACTCAATAACTTTTGTTTTCTATTAATTTACAGTTACTTTTTTGTCTTACTCGTGTAAGGCATTGACTATTTGATATTTGAGTAGGTTTGTTGCATCACTTTACATATATCAAATAACTAAAAATTTTATTTAATACATCTCTTATGCAAACCTTTACCTTTAATATTAATAAAATACTATAATTTTTATGTGCTACCTATTGATAAGTCAGTGCCAAGCCCTAAACAAAATAAAACTTAATATTATAAACAGCTTACTTACTGTAATTATTAAGGTTGTCTGGCCACGCGTGTCTGTCCGGGTTTTGTTCTAGACGAAGCTATCCCGCTCAAAGTCACGAGTGTGGGTACCTTTATTACAATTGGCTTGGCAACGACTTCAAAGCTATCAATATGTAGCACATACAAATAATAGTATTTTATTAATATTAAAGGTAAAGGTTTTTGCATAAGAGGTGTATTAAATAAAATTTTTAGTTATTTGATACTTTTAATTTTTCGAATTCGGTTTTATAAAACGAAGTTTTTTTTATTTTTTACGTTTTAGTGCCACTTAAATTTAAAAAAAATTGAAAATTGTAAAATTTTTATGGGACCAAATGGCATCTATTTCGCATCAAAAAAAAAGAAGAATAACGTAAATCGGGTTATAAATCTCAGAGTAATCGGTGTACATACATAAAAAAAAAATACCGATCGAATTGATAGCCCTCCTCCTTTTTGAAGTCGGTTAAAAATCATGCGTTGCACTCATCCAACGTATTCTGGCGATCTTGACCAAATTATTAGTGAGCAAATAGATTTGAAAGCTTTTAAACTGGAAGTAATGCCATCATAGTTAACAATAACAGTTCCAAATTCCCGTTTGATGGTGACGTGGTGCTAATGTTAAACAGTAACGTCATTTAATTATGAAACCGTCGGATTGTTTATAATTCATGTCGGTTTCTAGAAAGTTGACGTGGAGATTCTTGGTGTCGAGTTACGCGGCCTTGTCTGTCTGTCCAGTACCGATCTGAAACCTTATGTATACATTCCATTTGACACCTTGCTTAATCGCGTTGAAAATATATTGTGAATATATTATTCTTTATTATTTAAGGTTTTACATGGGTCATGGGCGCTCGTAATTTTATAGAGTCGTTCTTATTTTGCCAAACTCGTCTTTAATTGACGCTAATAAATTATTTGTTTTTTTACATTTTGCAATCATTTATTAGCAAGTTGATTATAAGCTGATCTAAATAGTTGATTTATCTTAATACAATATTTCAACGGCGATTTTCATCCATCTGAAAACGTCGGTTTCAAGTGAAACTTTGCACACTTGTGAATATGACTCTACTTTTACCAATATCTATCAGTGAAATACTTATAGGAATTGAGATCAAGAAACCCATGATTTTTTTTTACAATAAAATACGTTATTTTATAATCACACTACGAACTTACAATAATTGAAAATTGTTTTTTACCTTTTTGTTTGATTTTCTATAAAAACGTGTTTTAATATAAAATCATAAAAAAAAATCTAAAAATGAAATTTAAATATTTTTTTAATAAGATATATTAAGTGAGATTATGATTTTTTTGTGTAAATATATTGTATTTTGTTAACATAAACAAGAATAGGTTAAGGACAAATTTAAACACTCATATATATTAGTGCATATTATTGATTAAATATGTGAAAACAATTTTTTTGATCCACAGCTTATTATCCTCTTGAGTTTTCCTTAGTTGACTCGAGCTGACTGTACTCAAACGAGCGTTACATAGCCGAGCGTGACATCTTAATCTCATTCACTCCCCACCAAACATACAACTGACAAATAAATTGATACACGTTGGAAGGCATTCCTCTACCTTATATTGTATCAGCATGAGGGCATAGTTCCCAAAGTGGCAATTCCAAGTTCTTGTAACATCGATACAAAGCCATTGTATTGTCGATTGCTTAAGCATTGTGCGATACATTTGCGAAACATTTGTCACGTTCATGCGAGATTTCATTCGAGGTCCTTTCACTGACCAATTTAAGCACATTAGGGGCACTGGCCACAATTGGAAACCATTAAAATGTAGAGCCACATACGAAATGATGATGTCCTTACGTATATACATACATGACGCTTTTTGCTTTTAAGTATTTCGTTTTCATTCAAAGTAATTCTTGTGTTTATTTTCGTTATTTTCAAGACCACTCCAGATCTCATTTTCAAGGGCACTGGACCAAAGAGGATGTAAATACTACGTCATAAAAGACGGGAGTGCCTAAGTAAAAATTGTAATTTAGCTTAGTATGATATGTGCAGTCAGTGCAAAGTATCGTGATTGGCCACGAAGTATAATCCGGCTAAGTTTGAAAGCGAACAGTTGCTTATAACGTAGTGGATTCATAGTTGGATCTCCTCTTTTACAAGATTATAGCCGTCACCTGTCAATGTCTGAACGTTTCATACAATCGAGTGAATCGCTTTTTCCTTAGAGAGTTTCGCTAGGCTGCACTGCAGATGAGTGAAGATAGTATTTTGATAGTTGTCATTATGAAGTTTTTTGCCTCGGAGGTGGTATTTGCTGTAGACAGATGGTTTTTTGCATAATACTGACAATGTCCTCTTGTTTTTTTGTATGTGTAGTTGCAGGTATTAATTTATTAATTATAAATTGATTATTGGATCCCAAGGTATCAGATTATATTAGACCGTCTTCTCTATTGATAAAAATGTTACTTTCACGCAAAATCTAGTATAAAAACACTCTTACAAAGCTAAACGGTGTTTTATTTAAATGTGTAGCACTCTCGTTAATCAAAGAAATAATAAGAAGTATTATAACGAAATTACAATTTCAAATCGCCTTTTTATTGAAACAATTTTAAACTGAAACCTTATCTTATACGCAAATTTCCTCGATTAAATTAATGTTTTTCCTCGATTTGGATTTTAATTGAATGCAATTGAAACAATAGGTTCTAGTCCATCGATTTAATAGGTTGACATCATTCTATTGTATAATTGTTTACAACGTAAAGGAGGGCTTTCCTTTTGGAAACATATTTGTAAACACCTCGAAAACGCGGCAAATTGGCAGGTGTCATAAACCTGAATAGTTAAATAGATATATAAAATTGATAGTGCTAACTATATATATGTCGTAGGTATATTGTCAACGTTGTGATATTACAATTTCATTAGTGATATTACAATTAAACGGTAGATTGTCAATCGACTTCATTTCTTACAATTTAACGGCCTGGTTTTAGTGACATTGTAATGTCACGGGTTATTTATTCTTTGTAAAATATGTTCTAGGTTAGTTTTAGTTATAATTTTTGTCTTTTCTTATTCTTATTTTTGTAGCAATGTAATGTTTCATGTGTGTGTCAAATAAAAGATATTATTATTATTATTATTATTATTACATATGATTTCAACCGCAATGAATGACATTACTGTATACTCGCGTCATACACATAACACAAGACAATCTCTTCTTCAACTATGATCGCCTGGTACCAAGAAACTGTATAAATTTGTCTCTATCGTCTCGCTATTTCGTTTCATCGATTTTCAAATTCCAGCTATTCTAAAGAAGTTTCACCTCAAAATACTTGTATATCATATTATCAACATCGCCTTGATGAAGCTTACCCGTCTTGTCACGTGGTGTCATAAGTACACACTGTTTTACTATAATTATTATTATATAGTGCCTGTTAGACTAGGTATTTAAATTACTTTCAATCTCTTTACCTCTGGTGGAATATAAAAGTTACACTACAATATAATTGCGATTTCATTGGAAATTTCATATTAAATTAGAGGTCCTGGACTCTGTTTCAAAAATAATATAGTATCGTATTATTAATAATATTTTTTTTAAAATAGATATAGTTATTACTCCGCAAGCACGTCACAAATTAGAAGTAGCACTATCTGGATGTGTGGCATTCCTCCACAGTGCGGTTTTTAATGAACTTTCTTCCACGTACAACCAAGCTGTAGAATGAGCTTCCTTGTACAGTGTTTGCGGGACGATTCGACATGGGTACCTTCCTTAAAGGCCGGCAACGCTCCTGTAATTCCTCTGGTGTTGCAAGAGAATATGGGCAGTGGTGATCACTTAACACCAGTTGACCCGTACGCTCGTTTGTTCTCCTCTTCCATAAAAAATTGGTGCAACTATTCTCCTTACAGGAGATATATAAAGTAGCTGACCTGACAGAAGTTGTTATGTACATAATAAATAAAATACTTTTTTTTATGAATTTGTAAATAATATTTCATAACATTAAGAATTATTTCGTAAAACGTGCTCCCTGCTGTTATAATGAAATTGTTTTACAGCAGAACTGTTAAACCGTGTGTCAATAAATTCTGTCATAGAAAATATGTCCATGCAAAACAAATATTGGAAATAATAATAATTATGGCTCCCAAATGGAAATAAAAACTTTACATTCTCTCAAGTTGGACTAAACTGCACTCCATGAAGTAATCCCCATTAAAATCCGTTCATTAGTTTAGGAGTTAACTGGAAACAAACATCAGGTTTTATATATATAGATATAGTTGTTAAAGAAAACCATCTACTAATGATAATCAACCTTGTTTTTTTTCTATTATTACAGTTTCCATTCATTACATGATGACGTATTTCCTCAAACATTCACCTTTGATTACGTATTATTCTTAATGTCGAACAGTTTGTAATGGGTATGTTCCGATATGCACTGTGACCACTGTACAGTGTGACGTCAATTTAGTATACTGTGAAGCCGTTCCTTTATAGCCAGTTAGGTATATTGGTTACTATTTAAAACGGAACCCAATCCCGTATACGCAAGCATTTTTTGACGCAGCATTCAAATGAGTGTATTAAAGTTTTCTAGTTCATTAGAATAAACTGTTGGTGGAGTACTGTCAAATTAAAAATATTTGGGATTAAACTGTAGGTATTGTTTATAAAACGTTAGGCACTCGAGTGGTTTTGACTGATCACGTGATCAAAGTACTGCGAGTACCTTACCTCGAAAACGCCAGTGCTCACAGTAGAATATGGCGGCGATTTATGACGTCATATATTTCCCTAGGTAGTATACTGCCAGTCCATAACGGAACGAATTTTTCTACAGTGATAGCACTGTGCAGTTCTCGCAGTGCATATCGGAACATACCCTGTTTGTACAAATTGTCATTATCATTATATTACGCAAATTTCATGACAGCTGTTTGCAGTTGATGTTGACATAACGTCATGATTTATGGTTTACTTGTTGAACGTTATCATGTGTTTATTAAGTCTACTTGTACATATTTATTTATAATTTAGAGTTTAGATTGTTGATTTTAACTTAAAGAATATCTGACTAGCTTTAGGACTCGGCTCCGCTCTATTATGGGATTGGTGTACCTTTGCAAAATGAATAAATAAATTCTATTTATCAGGTGTAGGTACTTTTATCATTATATCAAATCGAATCAGTTTGTTATGTTTTTTGAAGTGATAACCCTTACTTCTGGGATTAATGACACAAATAAAATTTGAAAAAAAAATTCTCACAGCCACAACCCGAGTGTTGAACAAAGCATACAAGATTTATCAACGATGCGTCACTCGAACGGTAGGCTCAGTTGCAAGAGCGCTCGAACGGAACGCGAGAGCTCGCGTATAACAGAGGGGGAAAGGGTTGGGATTAACCTAACGTTTGTTTAATAATGTTTTATAATATGTAGTGATTTGTAAAAGAAAGAAGTGAGGGCTCTATTATCATTATTTATAATATGAATATCACTATAATTTTTATTTTATTATATGTTTACTGATAGCGGTAATAGTTGCACACACCCTGTCTAAATTTCAGGTGTCTTACTATTGTGGCTTATAAGATACAGCCCGTCGACAGACAGACTGACAGACGTACTACAATTTCCGGTTGTTATCCGTCGGGTACGGAACCGTTAATACAAAGCTGTTGAGGGACAGCGGGTTGGAACGACGTTCCTTTCGCTGTGAATTGTAGTTAAACAAGTATAGTGAAATATCATGTTTATGTTTGAAAATGATTAAAACAAAAAATAAACAATAAAGTAATAATTTTGATACGTAAAACACAAATATATATGATACAATTTTAAAAACAAGAATGCCTCCAGTTCTAACAGGCTCCTTTGCACAGGATGCCGGCTAGATTATTGGTACCACAATGGTCCCTATTTCTGCCGTGAAGCAGTACCTAATGTGAAAACATTATTGTGTTTCGGTTAGTAGGGCGCCGTAGCTATTACTGGGCAAATGAGACTTAACATCTTATGTCTCAAGGAGACGAACGCAATTGTAGTGCCGCTCATTTTATGTAGTTTTTTCAAGAATCCTGAGCGGCACTGGCACGGCGTATCAATTACCATCAGCTGAACGTCCTGCTCGTCTCGTCCCTTATCGTCATGAAACAAGAAATATAATAGCGCATTTAATGCATGAACAGACTCAAAACCGCCAAGTTTGAATTCCCAAACGAAACTATATGATATCAACTCGGAGACGTGTCCATCATGTCATTGATATCTGTAAGAAGAAGCGTAAACTCTTATCTCCCTTGACACTTCTTGATGCTTGTTATTCCTTGCAATCCTGTTGTGTCCTCTGCTGTGTTATTTAGCGATTATTGCATCATATTGCAAATAACAAAACTATTATTTTGGTTCAGCATTCGTGGTAGACGTGTTAGTGGGGTGTTTCATTACCTCCCCTAAAATATGGTGGACGGCTGCGATGGCTGGTCTTTGCATGATGCTCGTGAACTATCGGTGGCTGGATGATCCAGTCATCAAAAAACGTGCATTTTTAAATTTAACGCTGTATTTAGTTAAATTACTTTTCACATTTAAAATGTTCGTAGAATACCTTTATTTATTCACGGTGCGTGAATTGATACACTTGAGGTTTTTATTCATGTATTTTTGTTGAAGTTTCTGTAGCTTATAAGATATTTATTGAATAGTTCTTAACTTCTTCTCGTTCGACATTCATAGGTGTGATTTTGATTGACTGACATGAATTCCTTGGTTTGATTTGATTTTTCTATACAGCGTATTACTTATAATATAGGAAATGTGTACAAGGTCTCTCTCACATTTTAACATGAATACGTACTCTTAGTAGATCATGGAATCATGGACCTTAACCCAAAATATGAGCAACCGCTTAGAGGCCTTTGAAATGTGGGTGTATAGAAGAATTCTGAAGATATCGTTGACGGATAGAATATCGAATGAAAGAGTTTTGCAGATGATGAACAAAAAGGTAGAGATCTTGAAAACTGTCAAGAATCGCAAGCTGCAGTACTTTGGTACATAATGCATAATGTTAAGTACGACCTGCTCCAATTCATCATGCAAGGGAAAATCCAGGGAAAGCGTCCACCCGGAACAAGGCGTATTTCGTGGCTAAAGAATCTCCGGACATGGTTCAACCTTAGCACAGGATACCTGTTCCGAGCTGCTGTGTCAAAGATAAAAAATAGCATGAATGATAGCCGACCTCCGGTAGGAGATGGCACCTCGAGAACAAGAAGAAGACTTAGTAGACGCAACATTGAGGACAAACTTGTCTGAAAAGGTTGAATTATTATTCAAATATTCATCGTATTTGAATGTATATGATATTGGCAGATACGAATTTAAATTTGCCTAGTATAAATTATTTCTCCGTGAACGCTAAAGTTTCGTACGTACGGCCTTAAACAGACATTTCACTTTCAAATCGATAGTTGATGACCGTGAAACCGTACGCGTATTAAAACCAATGAATTTAGCTTTGCTTCGGAGCCAGCTGTTTACATAACTCCTATTTAAAATTAAAAAATAAAAATATGATAAAATTTTATTTGTGTATTAATCCTAGAAGTGAGGGTTATCACTTAAAAAACATAACAAATTGTTTAGATTTACAAGAGCGATATCTCTAGTCAATTTCCTAATATGCAAATATTGGGGTTGAGCAGGTTATCAACTGTAAAAGAGATTCTGTATATGAAAGCCACAACCTGAGAGTTGAACAAAGCATAAGAAATTTTATGACGATACGTCACTCGAACGGTTAGCTCAGTTGGTTAGAGCTTGTTTTTCAAATTTTATTTGTAGATTAAAAACATATTAAGCACCACCAAAAGAAAAATTCATTATTTTCTCATTTTGACTAACTAAAGCTTAACAATGTTAGATTCGATTTCAAATGAAAATGTTAAACCTGATAATAATATGCTGTGGTAGCTTCTCATGTGGGCCATTGTGTGAAACTGCAAATAATTAAATCACACTATTAATATTCATATTTTGAAACGCTGATTGTTGAAGTTTCAACAGTTTTCCATGCATGAGTGGCGTATTGGGTGGTATTGCAATCTTTTCGTATTGTACTCATCGCAATAACTAATTATAGGAATTATAAATGTAACAATTCTCATGATTTGCAACAAAATACTTTGATCATAATAATTATTTAATGAAATTACATGTTTGCTAATTTTAATTTTTCATTTACGTCATTTAAAATCAATTCCACGCAAATTTTCCGTAAAAATAATGACATCAATAGGGCTTGTTGATGTAAAGATAAGAGTTAAGATCTCATTTTGATTTACAAACAATTTTACCTTGAATGAATCTTTCACCTTTATTGCACCTTTCCTATATTATGTCCATAAAGAGAGTTACATTATCTCGAAGTTTCGAGTATTAATAATATCAAATATTAAACAGATTTGATATGGTTATATTTAAACTGCTCTTTTTCTTTATCTTTTCCTGTATATGACATACTAATTCAAACGAAACAAACCATATAACTATACTAGTGGACCCGACAGACGTTGTCCTGAACACACGTCTTAAATTTGAAATATCGGTCCAGCCGTTAGGAGGACTTCACTAACATACACATGAGCAGGAGAATTATATTATATGCACGGAATTGAGAATCTAAACCAATCTCAAATTCACTGGAACACACAAAAAAATCATCAAAATCGGTTCAGCCGTTTAGGAGGTAGTTCAATTGTGAATCTAAACCATTCTCGAATCCACCTAAAGACACACACCAATCACAAATTCACTGGAACACACAAAATAATCACCAAAATCGGTCCAGCCGTTTAGGAGGTAGTTCAATTGTGAATCTAAACCATCCTCGAATCCACCTGAAGCCACACAGAAAGTTTCATCAAAATCGGTCCAGCCGTCTAGGAGGAGTTCAGTGACATACACACGCACACAAGAAATATATATCTAAAGGTTTACCATATTATATTAAATTGCTATTAGGTACGTACTCAATTGCATTTACAAAAAAACATGATCTAGTTTTCATACAAAAACTTTACATTTCGTGTGCGATTTCCCTAACCTAACCAAATGGAAAAAAGAAATGATTTTCGTCACACTAATATGTATAAAGTACTAGCTGACCCGACAGACGTTGTTCTGTACATAATAAATAAAATACTGTTTTTTACGAATTTAATTACTTATGATTTATCAATCTACATATAGTTGGTTGTCAAATATTATGGTAGCAAAATTTTGTATGTGACAAAACTTAAGATTTATCTATCTACATAAAAATAATCTGATAGATAGTTAAAAACTGTACTCTACTTACCGTAACAACTGTACTTACCAACTATAGTTAGCTAAAATTAAGTTTAAGTATATTTTTTACCTCCGGAGTAAGTTCGAACGATATAAAGATTCTAATTAGTTATTCATTTGAAACTATTCATTCGATTTAATTTTTGAACGACGGGGGACACATCAAAGGAAAAACAAAACTGTTGATTTATTTTATCCCGAGCATTTTCATATTTATTCACCTTTTAAACCTTCTCTGGACTTCACAAATAATGCAAGACCAAAATAATGGGGCAGTGCGGCCGATATTAATACTATATTTGTGCTGCAGAAGAGGGCTATTCGCGCGATTTATAACCTAGGTCCTAAAGAATCATTAAGAGAAAAATTTAAAGAAATAAACATTTTGACTGTTGCTTCTCAATACATTTTTGATAATGTTTTGTATGTTCATAAGCACATTGAGGAATTTTCTAGAAACTGTGACATTCATAATGTTAACACGAGGAACAAACATAAACTTGTTATACCTACTACTCGGTTGGGTCGAGTTAGTAAGTCTTTTGTTGGGCGATGTATATGCTTCTACAATATGATCCCAGAAAATGTACAAAACAAATGTGTTACGAAATTTAAAAGAATTGTTAAAAAACGTTTGTGTGGGAAAGGTTATTATAGCATAAACGATTTTCTTAATGACACCACGGACTGGGATTAAATCGAACACCCTCAGGCTCTTTAATTATTAATGTTTATTTTACGATATTACATTGTAATCCATATTTTATATAAAAAAAAAATAGCCCGCTGAGTTTCTTGCGCCCATTCTTCTCAGGTCTGCGGCAGTCTCTTTTGAATGGGTGGTAGATTTTGACGTTCAATAAGTGATTATAAATCCTATTTTGAATAAAAATATTTGAATTTGAATAAGCCAATTTGGTCCAGCAGTTCTCGAGTTTTTGTGAGACTAACGAACAGCAACTCATATTTATAAATATAGATTGGAGTTGTTATTTGCAAAATTATAGCGTAAAATATTATTTAAATCTCACGTTCTTAAAGTGCCTAACAGTCGACTTCCTATTGCGTTAAATTTATGCCACAATTTACTGCGACCTCCGTATATGTATTTAATTATTTAGTTCTGCTTACGTAATTTGATATATTAAAATTTTTAATTAATTAGATATGGAACAAATACTGCTACCAGGAATGTAATTAGTGTAGCATATAAAGTATTTTAATTTCCGGAGTTTAATGGACTAATGTACTATTTTAAAGCGGCCAAACCGAATACAAAATAAATATTAGTATAGCTTATTAGATTATTAATAAATAATCTACTAAACTAGTTTTACTAAAAGTACTAACCACGCAGATCAGCTCGAATTGTCGGGGACACAGTGCTCTGTGAACGGCTGGATCACTTGGCGTTGCGTAGAGACGTCGCTTCATTGTGTGTCTTCATTTGACACGCCACAGTTAGGGCACCATCTGCATGTGTGGCGGTCCTCCACAGTGCGGTTTTCAAAGAGCTTTCTTCCACGTACTACAAAGCTGTGGAATTAACTTCCTTGTGCGGTGTTTCCGAGGCGATAGGACATGGTACCTTCGAAAAACCATCACCTTCCTTAAAGGCCGGCAACGCTCCTGTGATTCTTTTGATATTGCAAGAGAATGTGAGCGGCAGTGATCACTTAACACCAAGTGACCCATACGCTCGTTTGTCCTCCTTTTCATAATAAAAAACACTATTTTTTAAATACCAAAATGAAGTTCCAGACCTTTATTTATAATAGAAAAATTATTACATTTTAAACTTACTTATTAGTAAAAGTGTACTTACAATATTAATGTGGGTCTCTCTACATTAATATTGTACCGGTGAGTTGGCGTGAAATTTGAAAGAATATTGTGACTGGAATGAGACTTACCAATGATTAGACTATATTTTCATTGTTTTTATTTCTCAGTGTGATATTTATATTTTAGAAAATTCATCTTATTCTCTATATATTTATCGATATATGTACAGTTATTTTTTTATATAATTAAAAATCTAATGATGTCTTTGCATTCCAGTGTTCCCATCTTCAAAAATCTACCTGAAGATACCCTTATCAAGATATCAGACGTGCTAGAAGAGACGCACTATCAAAATGGCGACTACATAATCCGGCAAGGTGCGAGGGGTGATACGTTCTTCATCATATCTAAAGGACAAGTAAGTTTACAATATTAAAAGACATAAAACGCATTTATTTTCTCAAAATTGATTTTTGATGTCATTACTAATGCTACTACCGCTTCGGAAAACAAATGGCGCTCTAAGAGAGAAAAAGAGGCGTAAGATATTTACACCATTGCAGACTTTTTCGTAATTATAGCTCGCCAAGTATGAGATGATTTATTACAATAATAAATTATTAATAAATTATAAATTCCATTTCATTATTTAGCTGAAAATTCAGGTGCAGTTTATCAAATATATAAAATTTATGTACTTATGTAAATGACATTCAAAAGTGTGCTTAAAGACAGTGTAAGCACACTTTTCTCCTTAGTCATGTGTCAACTGTCACTGTTCGATTCGGGGTCTAAATTCAACATTCTTAACATGAACTGAATAAATGTTCTACATTGCTGCTTATTGACCAAGGATATTTTAGACTACTGATGTAAATGCGGCAATGTATACATATAACAATCGAAGATTAATATGGTGGAATTTGTCGCATGTTCCATATTTTGGCTTTGTTTTTATACGACGTGATCAAAAAATATACTACAACCCGTTAGAACACTACAGACACACTCTACTAGGTCATGATCTCCGCGCGATTCGATGGGGACAAGCCGCCATCTTGATAACGTCATAGTGGCGTGAGGTCCTGGCATACACTTCGAAAATCACCAATCAAAAGTGCTGTTTGAAACCCTGCTTGCTTACGACAAGGTTGAGATCCCTGTTTTAAGTCAAGGGAATCATACACTATATAATAAGGATTATTTATTGTAACGGTAAATCAGTTGACCGGGCGCATGCCAAAGCTATTTCGGTATGACCAACTGCATCTCGTATATATGTCATTGTACCCTTTCAATTAATATAAAGATGTAGATAGTTTTAGTTTTCACTTTTCATTAGTTAGTAATCTTTTTCCTCATAAATATATCATGAATCCTGAATGTACAGGAGTAAAAAGCCTTTCCAGTCCCCACTGGCCCGAAGGGGCTTGGGGGTGAACTGATCAAATAGAACAAAATTTACGGCAGCGTTTGCTTTATGTTTGAAACGCAATAACGTAATGCAAGTACGCGACTGTATACCTAAGTAATTCATTCATTCTACGCACTTAATTATCTATAATTAAATTCTTAAAATAGACGTGGTCGCTAACTAAGTGCCTGATAAGAAAGCTCATGGTGGCTCAAAGGGCAATGGAGAGGGCTATGCGAGGAGATCCGTAGGAGAACCAAAGTTACCGACATAGCTGAAATGAAATGCGAAACTGAAGTGGCAATGAGCAGGGCATACAGTTGGGGCAATAAAGTCCCCGAATGGCGACCACGTACCGGAAGATGCGGTATTGGTAGGCCACAAGATGGACCGACGATCTGGTCAATATCGCCGGAATACAATGGATGAGGGCAGCGCAGGACCGATCGTAGTGGAAATATTTGAGGGTAGCCTTTGTCCAGCAGAGGACATCTTCCGGCTGATGATGATGATGATACCTCCGTAATTCATTCATCCTAAAGGTCTGGGGCCGGTTTACACTTAATAATGTCTTATTCATTTCTTATAATAGGTTTATAGAATCGTTAAAACTACCATTAGTAGGAAACATTTTTCTTTCTCTCATAACATTTGTCGTTGCGGAAGTGGTAATCATCAAGATAATGATTGTGGTGTATGGAGACATTAAAATACTATTAAGCATTTCTTCTACACCACTAATATACTGTTTTCGATGTCGCTGGCTAAGTGTGGAATAAGGCAAGTAATACTGTACCTGGGTTTTAGTTTCGGAAGAGACTAGGGTTGATTTTTACAAGGTGTATTTAAGCATCAATTTGATAAATAAACTTTTTATTTTATCATGTATTAAACAGAACCTTTGTAGCTATATAACTTTCCAGTATATAACTATACCAGATATAAATATATATTGAGGAGAACTGATGCAACACGTATGAAATAATGTGTCAATTGTGGAATAATCCATTGTTGTGTTGAAATGGAACAAATGCTACGTAAATATTACGCGGAGCTTGCTATAAAATACGCGACTGAAAACTGCATTCAAATTCGGTAAAGCTGTTTCTAAGATCAACGTTTACACACGTAAAGATAAACCGACAATAAATCTGAAACTATTTCTTGGCCTTACAATGGTACAACATGTAGATTTTTTTTCCGGCGACACGCTACGATTCGATATGATTTTATAATAAGTATAGATATTCAAAGTTAAATTATTTACTTAAACATACTTGGAGTCAATCAATAGGAAATATATTGTTTTAAAAGCATGACATTTATAAATTTTTATTTTTTAATGGAGTACTAAAAGCTACCTAAACGACTGGGCTGACATTGTGGATTTTTTATTGGTTTGCTTTGAGAATAAGCTCTGTAAATATTGATCTCTTTTATTTAACTTTGATCAACGCGAGTGTTACACATTTAAATGTAACACTTTTTAAAGGATTAAATCGCGTGTATTTGTAACTGTGTTTTTGCATTAGATTTTTGTTATTTTATTTAAAAGTTGTTTTATTTAAGTTAAAGGGGAACCCTTGTAAACGAGATCTGGAAAGGTCTTGAAACGTCGGATTAAGTAAAATAATAATAAAATGTAACTTTTACGCAAAAATCTAATGGAAAAACAAAGTTACAATTACACGCGTTTTAATACTTTGAAAAGTGTTAATTAAATAATTATATTTACTAGCAGATTTGAAATTCTCCAAAAGCCACCGAAACCGTCCGGATCGCGAAAAGCCTAGGACACTTTACAATATGCCTAGCTCAACATCCTTCCTGGAGCATCAAATTCCGACAGTTTTGTCACGTTCATTCTATCGAATACGTCAGTTGATCTGTGTGAAGACGCTCTCTTAACTCTCGAATGCTAATAATTTCACTTTCGTGCCGCTTTGACTTTCAACTCGACGTGACTTCTAAACCACGCCCCAATGTTTTGTAAACATAACTCCGAATCAATCATTACATTCGATTCACTTTTTCTTTGCTCGCCGTAAACCGCCGTAAGATGTTATGTCATAACGGTTTATTGTGGAACAAGTTATACTTAACTTTTAATTGTGTGTAATTTGTTGGTTTACCGCTTCAGTTGTTAAAGAATAATTCTTAGTTGTTGGTAATATCGATATGAATTAATATTAATGAACAAACATGTTTCGATAATATTGTTTGTTGTAATAACGATCATTACAGGTCACATGGTATAGAAAAAAGAGTAGGGGCCACGGTGTGTAATCACCTTGTAACACGGGAGCATTGCAAAGACTATGATAGCTGTGAAAACTTCTAGTAAAATTGACTTTAGAACTGATCTCTATTTTGAGCAATTCACGCACACTAAACTAATATTCCAGACCTGTTTTTATCGGTTTGTGGAGGCACGAGGCTCAAAGCTGGAATGGGCTTCCTTGTGTGGTGTTTCCGGGATGATACGACATGGGTACCTCCAAAAAAAGCGCGTACACTTTATTAAAGGGCCCGCAACGCTCTTGTGATTCCTCTGGTATTGCAGGAGAATGTGGGCGGCGGTCATCACTTAACAACAGGTGACCGTACACTCATTTGTCGTCTCTTCTATAAAAAAAGAATACTCACATGAGACATAATACGAATTGAAACAAGAACCTTGTCAAAGTGGCAACAATTTCTCAGCCTACTACTTGTCACTTTTGTCGTTTCTACAACTTGAAAATTGAAATTGCAGCTAAGTTTAAAAAAAATCCTGATCAAATCATTTACCTTACTAAACATGAAAGAACCTATGAAGCATCATTTAATTATAGCATACTCAGGGCACGGACGAGTAAAAAAAGAAGGACTCCGCGCCGTGATATTAGCAAGTGATTCTCACTTGAAGTGAAGCACCGTTATGCTAGTGTGTGTGCGGTTGCGGGGGATACTAGTTACACAATTTTTTCTCCCTTAAAATTATTTATGATTACATATATGGGCACAAATACTTATATGGTATCGTTTTTACACTTTTTCACAACGCACGACGGCATTTTTAAAATATTTTATTGAGACGCAAGTTGATCCGTCACAGACGATGACAATTCTCATAATGGCCGCCTATCGGCCTGTAGTAGTGTAAGTGTGGGCGTGCTATGTATTAACACGTGAATCGGCTTGTCTTGGTGCTACACTGTTATGTAAGGTGACACGGATTCCTTATTTTTGTACTAGGCACTGGATCTAACTACTCGTAGTCGTTGTTGAGTTTTTGAATAAGCAAAGATTGCTTACCGTAGGTATATAGTAACTAGTGTTAGAACAAATTTTATGAGTTGGTGTTCAATAGAAGTTTGGTAATAAAATATTGAAACTAAATTAACTTTAATACTAGTGCTATATTTATTTAGGTTCATAACGAGGTTATACCCAAAATATTTGTGAAAGAGCTGTGTTTAAAATCTAGTTTCAAAACCTCTGTCGACCAAATCGACCTCTAAATTTAGGATAATTATAATTTGGCAATATTATACCTGCTAGTATTATATTTCGCTCGGTGATTGTATTATATTATGCCTGTTACTAACAGGCTGTTAGCCTTGGCATTTAACTTGGCAACCCGAGAGTTAATTTGTGTATATGTGTTGAGTCAAACATATTTTGTTTTTATTATCTGTTATCCAATTAAAAATATTATAATAACTTTTTATGAAAGTATAATAAGTTAACACCAATACCTATTTCTGCCAACATATATACACCATTTCTAATGAAAAAAAAGTGTGTGTGTGTACTTATGTATGCACGCAAGAAGTTATACTTCTTTGGCCTAACAAAGCTAAAATCCTTAAAATTATTTATTCTGCGCATCTCGTCCCTTATTAATATAAGGGACGAGATGCGCAGGACGTTCAGCTGATAGTAATTGATACGCCCTGCCAATTACAATGCAGTGCCGCTCAGGTTTCTTGAAAAACCTTCGACATAAGATGTTAAGTCTCGTTTGCTCAGTAATTTTCGGCATTCTGTGCAAAAGAGCCTCCCACTGGTTTAATAAGTTTTATGAGAAATTGTCATGGAAACCAACGTAACCCTTTGTCCTAATGTTCCGTTCCTCCTAATAATATATATGTATAATATATAATCCTCCGTCCGTCCTTCCATCAGTCTGTCAGCAGACTATTTCTCATATACGGGAATAGTTAGCCAGCAGATATTTTAATAGACTGTGCGTTACTGTTTGATCGGATTGATACCTTTGAAATCCCTTGTACAGCATTCCGCACCAACCAATCCATCCTTCACACTCTAGGTATAAAACCAGACTACTATCCATCTGCCTCCGTAGAATCTATCAATAATCAACCTCGAACAACTGATGGTTACTGGGAAGGTAGACGGACAACGCCCCAGAGTTCGCAGCCCTATAATATGACCAAATCCGCACATCTCTGGATACCGGCATGAAGCCCGCACTGCAAGTAGCCAAAAACAGACACAGATGGCGAACTATTGTCACAAAGTCGAATCCTCAGAGAAATCACGAGCCTCAGCAATGAGGAATACGACGCGAGAAAGAGGAGCTTTACTGTTTGTCGCTATAACAACAAATAGTATGTGATAGTGAATGTCATCAAGATAAAATGTTTATTTTAAAATAATATTAAGAAAGAAGGTAATTAGTTTAGGTATATAGAACCCAAAGAATCCGGCTCGCACTTGGCCACTTTTTGTTGAATCAGAAGTCAGTAAAGTGTGACTAGTAGTGCTATTTAGAAACACAGATTAAATTCGTATGCAGCACGTCTCAAGCGAGTCGTTCATTGCGTAAAGCTCGTAATGGATCCGTGAGGACAGCAATCATTTCAAGTAGGGTACATACATGTTGCAAAATCTGTAACGACTCCATATTAGATTGTAATTTAAGAAGTCATGTCACTCAGACTCAAAGACATACTACCTCGTTACGTTACCTTTGGACCTGAATGCGAAAAGCTCTTTTGAATCGTTATTATAAATATTTACCGCGAGTTGATGCATGGGTCAGCTTTAGTTCCTTTCTTCTTCCTCTAATTCCTCATACATTCTATTTCATGTGAGACCAGTGGGATCCTCCTTTGCACAGGATGCCGGCTAGGTACCACAACGGCGACTATTTCTGCCGTGAAGCAGAAATGTGTAAACATTATTATGTTTCGGTCTGCAGGGCGCCGTAGCTAGCGAAATTACTGGGAAAATGAGACTTAACATCTTATGTCTCAAGGTGACGAGCGCAGTTTTAGTGCCGCTCAGAATTTTTGGGGTTTTTCAAGAATCTTGAATTCGGCACTGCATTGTAATGGGCAAGGCGTATCAATTACCAACATCTGAACGTCCTGCTCGTCTTGCCCCTTATTTTCATAAAAATATTTAAATCTTGACACACATTAATGCTTCCTAATTACTACTTCACGGTAGAAAAAGGCGCCGTTGTGGTACTATATATGTGATAATTATATAAAGTGTATAAAATGTAATGAATTGTGGTCGAACAACTTGAGACTGACGAGCTTAATAACTTGATTCCTTCCGCCGGATGTGTGGTGGTCATAAGAAGTTCCCAAACAACCCAACGTAGCAAAAAAGTTATGTAACTAATACGTATGTTCCTTGTTACGAGAAACTTGTGAGGACAATCTGAGTGGATTTCCTCCACAGGGCGTGTTCAAGGAACTTTCTCTCACGAAGATATTTTTTTTGGAGAGGAGGAAAAAACATTTACGTATTGAAGACCCCGAAACGGGGCCCATTTGTCGGGCTCGGGTGTAAACCCCCCTTTCCGACTAATAACCTCCTCTGTGCTGATAGCCCTAAAAGCTTTTACAGCAAAGCCGGGCCGAAAATGTAGCTCATAGGCGCGGGTTGTCTCGGAAGGAGACTCGAACCTCGGACCGCTTGATCGCTTGGCTGTATGGAGTGAAGAATAATTTAATATATCTAAAATATTAATATGAAATAAACTTCCTAGTGCGTATTTCCAGATTCCGATAAAAAATATTTATGAACTTTACCTTTCTCGAACGTTTTGCTCAGTGGAAGAACGCTCGCACAGAACGGGAGAGGTCGCAGGTTCGAGACCCGAGTCGATCATAAATTTTATTTCCAAATTTAATTTGTGTATATTAAAGCTTCTTTTACAAAGAAAGCTTACTATAGTATAGAAGATTATATAGAAGATAATAAATAATGAAAAAGCGCAGTAACATATTAATTAAGCTAAACAAATGTGTTATTTATTATATGACTTCTTCTCCCCATGTCGAAGCCCATGTAGCTTCATGACCCTTATCAAATATTGTTGCATTATGTTATGATATTGTCACTCTTTATGGTAAATAAATATATATCTATTCTATTGATCAGGTTAACCATACACTCGTGTGTTGTGTGATTCTAAATAAAAATAATATTTGCATAATATGGAGGACCCGTGCACGTTTCTTCGCTTCTTTCGGTGTAAGGTTGGCTGGAGCACCTAAATAACTGTGTCCTAATGCGGAAAATTCGAGCCCAATGATATAGGCTAATCTGCACTTTATATACAATTCTTTTTTTTACACCCAGACAATGAGAAAGGGCTACCCTCCGGGATAACGACGGGAGGGAGGTGATGCATGCTCACATAACCAACGCAGCCTAAATCTGCCTTCTCTCTAAGGTTGGCTTTGGGCAATGTGCCCTCTTAGTCTTCATCTTAGGTAACCATCTAATGGGGAAGAGAGGCGAAAGCGGCTCTCCATAGGGAGTATCCGCTGGGATCGCACAGAAGGTGCTATCTAATTGAGACTTAGTGACATAAGAAGAATGATCACAAATGGGAGGTGAGACTATATGTATCTGATCAGACGAAAGATAGAGGAGATAGAGCGTATGAGAAGTGTGATACGCCCCTAGGCTTCACTCGTACCGCGCAATGTGGTTAAGCGTTAAGCTCAGATAAACTATATCTTATTTCTTTTTCCTTTTACAAATTAGCATTAGCTCAAACGACCCATTGCCATAACAAGAAGCCAATCATTAAACCTTTTCCCTTCACTAGTCCAAAACAACTTTGTTGTATTCAATATACCAAATAAGAATACTATAGCTCTCGTGCCATAGACATTACAGAGTTCTTCAACATACAATTATGTATTCAATGTTAACGTGTTGAATAGGTGTGCGACAGACTGACGTGTTCGCAAAACAAAATGCGTCGAAAGGCCAGTGCCAAGCGATTGTGGGCACAAGGTCAGTGTACGCAACTGGCGCGGACTGTGTCCGATAATCCACTTTTTGCATCGCATTACTAATTGATTTCAAAGTCGGGGAAATTGCTTCTCTCTCGATTAAGATGTACCCAGTTAAGAAAACGGTTGTAACATAGGCCTTTTTACATTTGGCGATAACGACAACGAAACAATTGTGGACCTGGGGATTTTATACATTTTGTTACGAACTATTTCACATTGTATGGTTATCGTCACCGACACGTTTACGTGTGTATGGATGATGCAGCTACTGTACTCAATAAGTTTTATATTAATTTACATTTACTTTTTTTACTTACTCGTGTAAGGCATTGACTATTCGATGATTGAGTATGTTTATTCCATCACTTTACATATATATTGTAATTATTGAAATGATTTGTAAAACGATGAAAATGTAAATCTTGATATAAAAGAGTGGCAACGAGTTTCTTGCTACTTCTTCTCATTAGCTCAACCCTTTACGAAGTAGCGGTAGATTCAATAAGAAAAATATTTTTTTGACATTCATAAGTGTCATTTCATGAATAAAGTGATTTTGATTTGATTTGACATCGATGTCGTGCAGATTAAGGCCACAAATACGTGATATATATCTTGGTAGGAATGTTTAGCGAATCCCTACTATTTACATTTATTACATTCATATTACAAATATGAATGTAATTTTGTTTGTTTCGCTTTCACGCCTAAACCACTGAACCGATTTTGATGAAATTTATTTCAAAACATTAATGGAGCGGTTGAAATAGGGGATGGCAGTTTGTATAGAAATTCGTCATTATCGAAGATAAAACCATTAAACTTTGTATTTAGGCACTTGATAAGAAATAATTTATAAACATTTGTTCGAGCAATTTTGAAACTTTGTCCTACATGGGGATGAAATAGGAGATTAAAGTTCACAGGGAAATACTATCAAAGAGACTGTCAACAATGACAAGGAATATGCGCTGTATAATATGAAGAGCGCTGCAAACAGTAGAAAGAGCAGTTTGTATGTGTATTATTCGAAAAGTATCCTAAAAACTTTAAAAATTGCCCAAAGTAACTATTCAACGCGGACGAAGTCGCGGGTAAAAGCTAGAATTAATAACATGGTGATATACCCCCTTATTCATAATAGTCTGCTAACTTAAAGCATTGCTAATTCTCACTCTGTCTTCTTCTATTGACCTAAGTCAGAATGAGAAAAAACACTCCTTAGCGGCTGTTTTAAGTTAGCGGACCATTATGAATAAGGGGGATAGAGTATTAGAAAGAAGGACAATAATTTCCAAAGGTTTCAGTACAATATTTCAATATAAATATCTTATAATATGCTAATTGCGGTTAAAGTAAACGTTACTGAAATTTATTTTAAAATTTGAACGCTGTCACGTAACTTGACTGATATAATAATAATAAAAGGCTTATCGCGCTCAATGACCCCTGAATTGAAAAACTATCTTAATTAAAATTAAAATAAAATAAATTCTACTCACACTCACTCACACACACACACACACACACACACACACACACACACACACACACACAC